>CABFWB010008492.1:0-17653 GCA_902151455.1 Timema bartmani
TTGTTATTTAATAAAAATACTTTGATGACCATGTTTATTTTTCTTTTTTCGGAGTTCGACTATGAACAAAACATTACAATATTTACAATCGTAGTCATGGACTCCAAAACAAAAATATCGTAAATAAAAACACAGATGATTAACACAAGGAATGTAAAACATGAATCAAAGATAACATTTTATTTTGAAAGTAGGGAGGGAAACACAAACTCTTTAATTTTACATTAATTTTTATAGTATAAATATTAAAAATTGTAGACTATAGTTTAAGGTAAGTCATAGGCTGTCGAAGACACTCCCTTACGCAGCTATGATGGCGTAAATAGCCACGTCATTTCTGCATATATTAAGAGACGACTGTTGAAATACCAAGATAGATAAATACTCCTTCTTGATTATTATTTCACTGGTCCGCAAGTTACATATTTATGAGTAATAACAAAATAATTTTAAGGTTGGCCTACTTTAAAGTATAATGGAGTGTTCTGCAAGTATTGAGGGCCATGGAACTTGTATTAGACATCGTCCTTTAGGATGCCTAGTCAAAATAAGTTTTTATAATGGAAGGATGTTTTAGAAGTATTTAATGTACAACATGAGACTGAAATATCATAAGACAAATATTGTTCACGTCGAATCATTCACAGGAAATAAAACGTATTCTAATGACTTACAATTTACAAGTTGTTACACCAAAATTCCTCCGTCTATCACAAAGGACTCTCACATAATTAAAGTAAATCTAGTAACGTTTTATATCTGTCAGATATATCCATTGGTAAGAAAATAGGGAAATTGATATTTTCCCAATCTCATCTGGGGTCATGTTGGGTTGTTCAAAGAGGTTGATATGTTGCACCAGGTGATGTACAGGAATACGACCAGAACTGAGCCATACTTGCTGAGAATTCCGGGATGCGATACACAATGTCCTCTGAAGACTTTCGTTCAGCTCATGAAGGATCTTATACCAGTAAATTATGAGGTGGAATGTGCAGAAACTTATAATGATGATTTGGACACGAACTTTCAAGTTCCTTTATTGGGTAAGAATGTAAGCCTAGCTTCCAAAAATAAGTTGCTGCAAATGTAGGTTATTTACGTTTAAATTTGTTGTTATAAATTATTCTTGACACAAAATACAAGTAAATAATAAGGTCCGTAGCTAAGCTAAGATATTCCCAATAATATAGCTTTTTGTCAAAAACAAAACCCTTAAAAATAAATAAGGAATATGCCAAAAATAGTTATGGTAACTCTAATTCCTTTGAAGAAATAAATTATAGAGCTTTGTAACTTAATGTAAATGACTTATTACTCATAGATATAGCCTGTTTTGAGCATAAAATATACTGTGTAGTTGGATAAATTTATTACGAAAACAAATTTAGGGTTTTCGGAAACAAGGTGCTTAGAAAGATATTTGCTCCAAAAAGGGATAGGCCTAAGGCTACTGGAGAGTGGAGGTGGTTATATAATCACTACTACTAATCAATAGACATTGTTAGGGTAATTAGATCTTACAGGTTACGGTGTGCAGGACATTCAGCGCGAATGGAAGAATCTAAGACCATATTCAGGGTGCTGACTGGCAAACCCAATGGGAAGAAACCATTTGGAATACCTAGACGCAGATAGGAGGATAGCATTAGAATGGACCTGAAAGAGATAGTGTATAATGAGGTGGACTGGATAGAAGTAGCTCAAGATAAGGCGATGTAGGCTACTTTTACAAGTGCGGTAGTGAACTTTCGCGATCCTAATGCCATAGAATAGGTAAGTTGGGTAAATAATATATGTACCATGTTGTAGATATATAAGTTTATTATTCCGATATAACTAGTAGCGTGATTAAGTTTATTTATTGTTTGTATAACGAGTCTAGTTAAAATAGCTCTGTAAATAAATTCCAGAGATTGTTCGAATATTTATTTGTCCTCTCTTAATACAATAACTAGTATATTTTTCATCCCATTCACAAGACTATGGCAGGACTATCTGTCAGAATATCTTGTCTAAAGCTAGCTTAAAATCATTACTTGGTTAATTTTTAATCACGCCTTTTTGTTTCTTTGAATCAAATAGACTTGATTTATTGGTATATATTCTTGCTTCCATCAAAATGTTAGATAGTATTAGTCAAATCAAATTCTTGTAAAGAGGATCCTATTAAACTCGCTTACTTAAATACAATATTGCTAGTGTATCTAGTTCCATGGTAATCAATTCGATACCATGTATTAGTAGTTGTTATGAATCTGTGAGCCACAAATTTGCTAAAATGAAATAAAGTGTTAATTTTTAATCTTGTAGATAGTAGTTAAAAGTGATGGCATAGCACCAATAAAGTGTAAATTAGGTCTTAGATGCTGTTCTAATATTGTGGTTTCTGACCTCTTAAGAGTACGTTTTATATTGATATGAATATTTAATTAGGTATAATTTTTCTAAACAAATATATATAAATATATAATCTTCTTTTCTTTTTTTTTCTTTTTAGCACCGCGTATTACTAACCATTCAGGCTATACTCTTATTTACTAACTACACTAATGGTTTTAGAGAGGAGTGAAAAACTATTTTGGAAAAACCACCCTCAGTACACCCAACCAAGATTCTAACCTCGATCTCCCCGTTACCGGCTGTCTAGTCTACTGCGAGACTGATGCCTTAGACCATGCGGCCACTAAATGGGTTATATATAATAAATACAACACAATTTTAGTATAGTTACTATGGTATGTTTATTACTATGAGTATTTTTATTGAACACCATTAAAACTAACCATATTTTATTCGTTTGTTTTTCAGGCCTACCAGATGAATGGCAGGATTGTTTTGATTAGTAAAAACTTCTATTGATTAAGGAATACACGTAATTAGATTACAGATTTTGTCCTCATTTCATTGAAAACTTGATTACTTAAATTTCAAGATGCAGCCCAAACCATTATAATTACTGTTGCGTGCGCTTTATTTATTTTAATTTCCGGTAAGACAACTCAATTGTTTGTTTAGATAAAATAGACCTAAAATAAAAATCTACATTTGATTGTAAGAGAACCTTTATGAAAGATAAAAATGTACTTATTGTCTGTTTTGAATAAACTATTTTAAATATTATTTGGCAAAAAAATTATTCTCTGAAATACTAATGCTAAAATGTTATCTAAACATTTTAAAATATTTAATATTTTATGTAAGAAAACTACTGAGTATAAAATATATGAACACTCATTATTTTTAGGATATTCTTTAAACACAAACGGATATTGATTAACAGTTTTTATTAATATATTTTCCTTTCTTTTTTTTTTCTTCGAGACTTCCTGGCAATAAGTATTTCAACCACGATAGTGGCGTAGGAATGAGATAGGTAGATCTCAGAGGAAATGTGCCCGTATTTACGTGTAGATAAACTGTGAAAGTACTTAGGAAATAAAAATCCTCAGTCCACCAGATTGGGATTTGAATCCATACCTCACTGTCACAAGCAAGCCAGACTAGGAAACTGACATTTATTCTACGTGCCCACTGTTACAGGTTTTATTGATTTTTAAATACCAGAAACAGAACTATTCAGTGAATTGTTGGGCCTAATTAATGATTTTTATCAGTAAGTATGCTCTAAGATAATTTAAACATTTGTGGTGTGTAGGTCCAGTTAGCTGCAGCTATATCCCCATGTTTCAGCTCATTACATTATATATGCAAGAAATGGATACGGAATACAATAATCACTCTTAAAAAACCTATACTACAAAAATAAATGTCTAAGTTTGGCCTAATGTTCCTTTATCCGTTAGAAAATTGCGTTTTAATTTATGAAAGATATTTAAAAATAATAACTTTAACAGTGTGATCTAAACACTCATTAATAGACAGTAAGAACTACTTTCCAGTAAATAGTGCATATATTTACATACCTATATGTGTATATACATATATATTTATATACATATACGTGTAAATACATAATATATTATTATTGCCCTTATTTACATGGCGAAATTAAGGCATAAGCCTTCTCTTACATTTAACCATGTCTTAAGTTAGTTAAAATTACACTGCATTTATCAAATTATTATTATTAAATAAAACACAGGCGACAAGTATTTGAGGAAAACATACACATACATGTACAATCAAATGTATACATACAGAAACATATATGTATACATTTATTTTACATACACAAAGACACACATATGATACATATATATGTGTAAAAATGTGTATGTATATACATATGTATATATGTATGTATACATATATATGCATATGTACACATGCATCTGTATATAANATGTGTATGTATATACATATGTATATATGTATGTATACATATATATGCATATGTACACATGCATCTGTATATAAATATATATGGGTTTGTATGTATATATAGATATACCCATATATACATTATATTTATACATAATTTGTATGCATATATACATTATATAGACAATGCACATACATACATAATGTATATACAATACATATACAATCTATATTCAAATATACATTTAAATATATTATATATATATGCAAATATGTATAGACACTATATACAAGTATGTATACATAATTGGCATATGTATAGATAGATGAATACATATATGTTTCTTTATGTATACATGTGTATATTTATATAATATGCATACATAGATGTTTCTTATGTATATCTACACACATATATATCTATCCATATACAGTATGTACGTATATATACATGTAAATCTACAAACATATATATCTATTCATATACATGTATATATTTGTATATATATATATAATGTGTATGTATATACATATGTATATATGTATGTATACATATATATGCATATGTACACATGCATCTGTATATAAATATATATGGGTTTGTATGTATATATAGATATACCCATATATACATTATATTTATACATAATTTGTATGCATATATACATTATATAGACAATGCACATACATACATAATGTATATACAATACATATACAATCTATATTCAAATATACATTTAAATATATTATATATATATGCAAATATGTATAGACACTATATACAAGTATGTATACATAATTGGCATATGTATAGATAGATGAATACATATATGTTTCTTTATGTATACATGTGTATATTTATATAATATGCATACATAGATGTTTCTTATGTATATCTACACACATATATATCTATCCATATACAGTATGTACGTATATATACATGTAAATCTACAAACATATATATCTATTCATATACATGTATATATTTGTATATATATATATATATGTGTGTATGTGTAAAAGAAATGTATGCAATAATATTTATGTATGTATACATATGATTATATATATATATATGTATTTACACTTATATGTATATACATATACGTATTTTCAGGTATATACATATATGTATGATTAGTTTTTTGTCATTTAAGGTACTGATAGCTAATATTTCAAAGCTCACTTTAAAAAATCACAAACTAGTGTTAATGTGTGTATTTGAGAGTGGTCTTGAGCTCTTTATTAACCTGAATAAGAAAAAAAAAACGCCAATAAGTGGTTTTCATTGCTACTTTATCTTTTAAAATTTATTTATTCTTTCTTTGATAAACTCTTATGAGATAGATACAAATGCGTTAATATTTTTTAAGGGATATTATAGAAGAAGAAAATTATTAATATATATCCAACAAACGCTTACAGGATTACAAAATTCAAAAATTTTAAATAGTAGAGGGTAGGAACTAAAGCTAACTTTAAGTTACTTTACTAGTTTATTTAGAGTTAATGTGACAATGATGAAGATACTAGGAAGTAGAAGAGGTTACATAATGATGAGTTACATACCCTGTACGCATCGCAAGACATTGTTAGGATAATCAAGTATCGTAGTTTACGGTGGGCAGGACATGCAACACAAATGGAAGGTTCTAGAACCCTGTTCAGTTTATTGACTGGCAAACCCAATGGGAAGAGACCATTGGGTAGACCAAGATACAGATGGGTGGATAACTTTAGAATATACATGAAAGAGATATGGTGTTATGAGGTTGACTGGATAGAAGTAGCTCAAGATAGGAATTTGGTGTAGTGAGATGGATTGTATAGAACTAGCTTAATATGAGGATATAATGTAATGAGGTGGATCGGATAGAAGAATTATATCAAGATAGGGATATGGTGTACAGGGGTGGACTGGATAGAACTAGCACAAGATGATGATAGGGTGTAATAAAATGGACTGAAGATAAGGATAAGTGGCGAACATTTGTAGGTGTGGAAAGGAATGTTTAAGTTCCTAATTCCATACAGTAAGTAAGTGAATGGCAATGAAGGCTGAACCGATGCCAATACAGGCATACAAATCTGGAACTAAATATTTCATCAGAAAAGTATCAATTCTATCGATTATCGAGAACGTGTGGACTTATATAGTAATTGACACGATTATCAAATGTTGGTGAGGGTGAGGGTTGACAGTTTTGACCACTCTTGAAAAAACAAAGGAGAAATATGGGTAAAACTAAAAACATGGATTTCTTAAGACAAGAGTCAAGGGGTCGTAAATGAGAACCGGTAAGAAAGTGAGTGTTAAGCAAAATGGCACGGGTTTGGAATAGGCCCAAGTAGTAAAAACGTACCTTCCTCTTTTATAAACGCTTTTAGTTAGTAACTGAAAATTATAATCACTTAATCTACTTCTAGCAGCTAGCAACAAAAACCCTAACAGAAAATCCATCCTTGTTCTTGATTTTTTGATTAAAAAATAATAACTGTCCTATACATAGCAAGGTCATTTAAACCTCTTTCTACCTATTACAATCAAACCAAGGTATTTCGAGATACATACATTTCAATTTAAGATTTGCAATGATCAATTTACTGGTACCTAATTATTAAAAAAAACTAGTATGGTTAGATTGAAAAACTAATTGGAACTAGAAAATGAGATCAAGATATAAAAATAAGAAAAATATCTATCATTAATACATGATGTAATTTGTTAAATATTTAAATGCTTATAAATCAAACACTATTTTATATAATATATTTCAATTATTTCACTGTATACATATTTTATCGATATGTTGTAGGTTATTATATATAGGTTGCAATATATCAAATGATAAATGCATCGATATAGAAAGTAAAATTGCCATCCCTGCACCAAGCCGTGATTCTAACCCGAACCTACTAGTGACCGGTCAATCAGACTAGATGAGCTTTGCTTTACTCTGTGTGTCCAACGATGCGAGCAATATAGTGCGAGCATGGGTACAATAACAGATTTAGAACAAACAAAATATTTTGTGGGTGAATCTGAAACAAAATAAAATAATTCCAACAATTGAAACAAGGAGTTATAAATTGGGGGGTTGCATAGCCCTCAGGAATATACAAATAGGCACTGAATTAATTAGTGATTTCACCATATTAAATGATGATCAAACGTTACTTTTTTAAGAACAATCCTGAACAAACAAATGAAACAGCAAAACCATGGATATTTAATTGTGAAGGGAGGGAAGGAATACCACAAAGATGGTTTCTCAAGAGTAAAGAGAGTAGTATGAATTCAATAAAAGTTTGTGAGTTTGTACAGTAATAAAATGTTGAACGAAGAAAATGATTTGAGAAACAAACCACAACAAGCGATTAACAAACGATTACAACCATTTACATTTCAATTTTTAAAAGTAGAATCAAGATTGGGGGCTTCCATGACATGGGTCCCCACGATCTAAAATATCATTACTATGTTAGCAAATCAAAACGGAACAAAAGGAACTTTTTTATGAAACAACAAAGAACAAACAATGATCGAACGACCATAGCCATAAAATGGCCTGTTTTCAAAAGGGGGAAGAAGATGGTTGATTGTTTGCCAGGATATTGGCCCTTCCATTGTAAACATAACATTTGTGAGCCTATCAAAATGGAACAAACCTACTTTTGGTGGTTTGAGTTCCTGGCTATAGATACAGGAGTTCTGGGTTCGATCCCTGGTGCTTTCATAATTTATCTGTGAAGCAGTGGGTCTGGAACAAAGACAAACTCAGCCTCATGAGGACAAATGAGGAGCTACTTGAATAAAGGAGTAATAGCTCCGGTTTAGAAAACCGAGATTAATGGCCGAAGGGTTCGTTGTGCTGACCCCATAACACCCTCTATCCACAAATGTTGGTACTTTTAACAATAACGTCGGCGGCCACTCGGTCGCTATAGCTCGCTTGCGGTATCACACCATGGAGGTTTCGGAGAAACAATTTGGATCAAATGAAACGCGAAAAGAATTATCCGGCCTCACGGTATAATGGTCAGTGCAACTGGCTACGAACTTAAGGGTCCCAGACTCGATTCCTGTCTGGTACCTTGGGTATTTTTCTCTTAAGGGGAATTATTCCAACGGTCACCAGAGGTTGATAAATTAGGCTTAGGTTATGTTTAAGACTCCCACTGACCCACACCTCCAT
Organism: Timema bartmani; assembly: GCA_902151455.1. Classification (NCBI taxonomy): domain Eukaryota; kingdom Metazoa; phylum Arthropoda; class Insecta; order Phasmatodea; family Timematidae; genus Timema; species Timema bartmani. The sequence goes on from CABFWB010008492.1 coordinate 8,484, forward strand.
ATTCACTATCGTCACATCATCTCATTGCGGGTATAACGTGTAGACAACCTCCACATAAGTACTCTCTGCCACCAGAGCTGTTAATAGTCTACATGCTGGCGACTGAATTCGATGACATAATCCTTCCAGTCAGTAGTGCCATGCGCTAAAAAAAAATATTATTATTATTATTATTATTATTATTATTATTATTATTATTATTATTATTATTATTAGCACCGCATCTTACTAACCGTATCGGGTTATACGCACTTAAGCTATTGTGTAAGGTGATTGTGAGATGAAATGGAGGACCTACAGTTTAACTTGGGATCTGAACCACGGTGGAGGCCTGGCACTCCACATATTCGCAAGTTGTGATTAATACACGTGTTGTGTGTGTATTAATCACAACTTGTGAATGTTAGGAATGCCAGGCCTCCACCGTGGTTCGGATTCCACGTTAAACTGTAGGTCCATCCATTTCATCTCACAATCACCTTACCATTGCACATTAGTGTAAGTGCGTATAACCCGAACGGTTAGTAAGACGCGGTGCTAATAATAATAATAATAGAAAAAAATTACACGTGTTGTCAGAGGTGAATCAGATCAGATCAGATAAATCTGTGCCGGGACCAAGGTTTGAACCCCGATCCCCCAGCACAGAAGTCTGACACCTTACCCCTAGACCACCAGGTTACCTAATAATATTTTTAAAATCTGGCAATTAGGTAATTTTTTACTATCTTACTATTCTTTCCAGAAAGACACATTATTTATTTATTTTCTCCGTACCGAACTATATTTCGGGGCTATCCACATTTAATAATATTAATTTGAGTAGGGGTGAGAGAGATGGAATTTAGGGGAAATATACCCTAAATCATGTAGAGGAAAAGTGTGAAGCCATTAAGGAAGAAATACCTTCTGTAAACCACACTAGGATTCGAACCGTAATCTCCCATTCCCAGAAAACCAGACAAAAATCAGCCTGACATTTTGTCCACGGACTCACCTTTGCAAGTTAACGTAGATTAGTACAGTCTACAAATGCTTTTTTTTTGTCAGAATTTAGTATAACAAATCACCTCTGTTATTAATTGTTGTCAATTTACCACCAGAAAAAAAGGGCTAAAGTTGGTTGTTCAAGGTTTTCTGATCACTGAGAAAAAGATCGAAAGAATAAACGACCTTGATGATAATTTAGCTACTTTCTGTTATAGATAACCAAAACTAAGGCTTGCTTGGTGTTTCAAACTACTGAAAATCTGGAAATATTTGAAACTTTAACTGAACTTTCTTTAGTATGCTTAAATTGTTACTGGGGATGTAGGAGGTAGTTTCAACCTTTCATTAAAAAAAAAGCTTGGTGAAGCTATTATGTTTAAAGGTTCCGTTATGTATCACATGCTTGGGTGGGCTAATGATCTAAGACAGGGGTCGACAACCATTTTTAGGCCCTGATCAACTTATAAAGTTATCAAAGGTCCTATGATTACCCATCGTTTCTCCACTATAATCTTCCTTTTTTTGTGTCTATACATATTACACTTATTCCTTAAATAAATTCAATTATTTTTCCAAATACTTACGTATACAAATAGAGAAAGAATAAAATGCATATTTTTATACCTAACTATTTCATTTTATAATAACATTACCTATTACTACCGATCAAGGTAAATGGCTTCGTGGTGTAGTGGTCAGTGCCCCTGGCTGCGAATCTAGTATTCCCGGGTTTGAATCCCAGCTGATACTTTGAGTAATTTTCCCGAAAGGGGAATTACCCCAATGGTCATCAGGGTTTGGTTGGTTAGGTTTGGTCAGGTTTAGTGTTTCCACTGGTTACACACCTTCATACTCACTATCACCATCACCTCATCTCATCGGGACATGGAAAGAGCTTCCACTGAAAGGATGTACGATTAGTACATTTGAGCGTCCCCTGGGTAACGTTACATTAGTACTGGCTAATCTTTCCCCTACTGGGCTACGAGTGAATTAGCCCAAATGCTCAATATTATTATAATTGTTATTATGTAAATATACATGTCCCTTCTCGGGCCTAACGTAACACAAAATTATTTTCTCTCAACAACTCTTACAAGGTGAGTCCTATAGGCCGTTGTATCCACAGCGCTAATTCAGATTTGTCAAATTAAACTTTTTAACATAAAAGAAAAGGCAAACTAAGAGAGTTATTTAAGGATCTCCCTTATAACTAACTTATCCTGTAGAGGCTCTGCCTCGAATATTTAAATTTACATTATTATGTTTTATTTTTTGGTTATTGCTATGCTTTTTAAATACTTTTGCTTTTATTACTCTTAAGTTATTTATTTATTATTTTTATAATCTATCATTAATAATTACGTTCTATTTTTTAATGATACCTCAGTGTCTATAATTATTTTTCTATTTTTATTTTATTTTGTTATTATACTTATTTGTAAGGTACTAGTGTACTTTTCAGTGTTGGCCTGTCATAGTTAGGTCTCATGATTGTTGCCCAGCACTATAGTAAATGAAATTATTATTATTATTATTATTATTATTATTATTATTATTATTATTATTATTATTATTATTATTACCAATAAAGGTTATTTTTGTCATACTAAAACATTATTTGTTAGTTTAGAAGGCACAAATTTCGACTTTAAATGACAATGTAGTTTTTTTACGCAATCGACTGAAAATCTCCGCGAGATCGACCAGTGACCGACCATTGGTCTAAGGCGACCCTCTCGCAAAAAGACTTGACTGCCGATTACGGGAATATTGTGGTTGGAATCCCGGTCACTTGTACTAAGGATGGGTTTTACCTCTAAATTTAACCTTCCTGGTCCTTAAAATCTTAGCGTAGTTAGTATATCTACGTATAACCCGAAAAGGTAGTAAGACAAGTTGTAAGTCTATACATATATACATCTCAATGGTTGTTAGGTTCGTGAAAGCCTGCATATGTTTCTGAAGGCTAAGGTCAAGTTCGCTGGTGAGTTCTGCTAAGTTTACCTTGGGAAACAGACTGAGGTCGTTTCTCGAACCCACCCAACCTCTAGGCGTGGTCATTTTTCTACATCCGCCTTCCTGGGCCTGTTCTCCTATATATACTAGGATCCACATCACCAAATCACATCACTACCACTAACTTTAACTCTAAACAGACCAACAGAGAAACAACAGGCAACATGAAGGTTATGGTAAGTTACAACAATCTCTTCACAACGCTTCGATGTTTTGACTTGTCTAATCTAGAGTCAGATCTTAATAGGAAGAAAACTTTTCGATGGTTATAAAAGTTACTAAAACACTTTTCATATTAGTTATAAGTCAATTCATGTGATCTCAAATTGTCACTTTTAAACAATAATATCAATTTTTTTGGAATTATATTAAAAATAAAATATGTTTCTCAATGTCATCCACAAAAAAAGTATCTTTAATTTCCAATCGTTACTTCCTACTAAAAACCTACAATAGATGAGCTTATGGTAACTGATTGTAGGCCTAGTGCTCTCAAAACTATTCGTTTCCTTCTTGCTAAGTCCCCTTTATATTCTCTCCCAACTTGGATTCGAACTCTAAACGTCCACACCACCTGGTTAGAAGTGAGTTAATACCTTTGAGATTCTCTTTATCGCTCTAAGCCATGCCAATACCAAAAAATTGTATTATTTTGGTCTCACGTCGCTAAAGGAATTTTGTTTTATTTCACTTGTTGCCAGAACAATATAAGATGTGTGTTTATTTAGTAGAGTTGTGTACTAAATAACAGTGTTATATATACATTATTGTTAGTAAATTCTGAATCGTTTAACTTTTTATTTATTGGGGGAACTATTATCTTGTACTCTTTCGATTAACAAACTTTTGTTGGATAATAAACATTTTTTAAGGTCTTTTCAACTATTTTCAATCCCATATAAAATAATGTTAGCCTATAATTATTATTATTGATTTAATAGTAAAACCTCAATACACTTCTGTAAATGGGTTAGATATGTATTTAAAATCATGGAAATGTTAAGGAGGCTCCCCTAAGATGTTTATTTTGAAACAAACATTTTATAATCAAGAAAGTAGAATTAATTCCCAACAAATTGTTTTTAATGTTACAAACAATTCAAAACTAGTGTGAATACTATAAAGACTTAATATACACTCTCGTCCAATGCAATTAAGACTCAATTATAGCCTATAAATTTGACGTAATAATAATTAACTCTTATGAAAATCTTAACCTAAACTCCCCCCCACACCCCCACTACCATTAATGTCAAGGTCCCCACCTATTCTGTTTCAGAAATATTAATCTTTACTCTTTTAAAAATACCGTTATTTAGATATTTTTGGAAAATATCATTTAAACATAAAAAATGCTATAAAAAGTTTATGGTGACCCCTTTTTTATTTTTAAAATGTATCGCCATGAAAGCAAAGATTAGCCATTTTTTAAATATCAACGACCAAAATTGTGTTCTCACATTTCGTAGCTTCTCATATTTTATACCCATCAAAAGCTAGTTGGATTACTTTAAACATAGTAATTAATAAATATTGTATTCTTACTGCAAGTACTTAATTTTAAATATACAAAATAGTGCTATATTTTTCATTGATGTGGAAAAACATATGTTTGTATTGAAAGAAAATGGCAAATATAATTGGGCACGTTGTTAATTAGAAAAAACTAAAAAACTAAACAACTTTCGGTTCATTCGGTCGGAATTCAAACTAGAGTACCTTTCTTGAATGCCACACCAGCGACGGGACTTGAGAGCTTGTTCATTTTAGTTTGTTCAGTCCCAGCTCCATCAGGTCATCTCAAAGTGTGGGGTAATACTAACACAGGGAGTCAAACAGAGGTCAATGGAGCCAGAGACGATTGTTCTACGTAATATTCTCCTCTTGTTCTACCAACGTCCTTAGCATGTAGGCCTAGTACGTCTTTTTGTGTACGGGCTCTCCTTGGTAGGCCTTCCCACGTATTTCAAATTCGCGGTGCTAGAGCAGTATGTGTAGTACTAGAACTAGGTTTAATTTTATCTCATTAGATTAGTATTAGACTAGGTTCAACGAAATATCGAAATTAGTAATCCTAAAATGGATTAATTATATATAGTGGTTATGATACTAGGAATAATAATGCCATAATAATGATTCCAATCATAGTTCATCCTATAATAACAAACAAAAGCTTTGGTGATCTGCCTCGGTGGCGTAGCTAGCTAACGCGCTAGTCGTGTTGAGCTAGACGGCCGAGGACGGGGAAATTGAGGTTCAAATCTCGGTTGGGTAAACTGGGGGGATTCTTATTGAATGATTTTCCACTTTCCCCCTAGGAAAATGTGGGTTCACTTCCTCTATATTCAACCCGTATGGATATTATTATTATTATTATTATTATTATTATTATTATTATTATTATTAGCACCGCATCTTACTACACGTTGGGGTTATATGCATAGCACGGGTAGTAATACACGATGCTAAATAAAAAAAATAGCCTTGGTTATACTATCAAACATATAAAAAGCTTACTAGGCATTAACTATTATTTGTCTTTAATTAAATATGTACTAGTTTTTAAGTCTATCTTCCCCATTCATTTAAGATGACTATAAAATAATTAAATGAAACAATATACTAAACTTTTTTTTTAGTTTAGGATATTTTATGGAAAACTTCTTTCCATTCATTTTTAAATTTAAGAATGTTCAGACCTTCATCACAGATTGGGGTAGTCCTTGCACTTTCCCGACAAATTTCAATCTACTACCACATTGATAAGAAAAGGTGACATGGTGGTCTAAGGGTAAGGTGTCAGACTTCTGTGCTGAGGGTCTCGGGTTCAATCCTCGGTCCCGGCACAGATTTATCTGATTGCCAAACCCTTCCTTCACCTCTGACAAGACGTTTATTAATCACAACTTGTGAATGTGTGGAATTCCAGGCCTCCACTGTGGTTCGGATCCCACGTTAAACTGTAGCTCCTCCATTTCATCTCACAATCAACATACATTACACATTATCATAAGTGCGTATAACCCTGACGGGTAGTAGGACGTAGTTATAATAACAACACATGGATAAGTAGTTTAATAGTTTAGTTTTGGCAATTTGGAACCGCCTTCCTCCATTTCACCACGCCCCACTTATAGAGATAAAAGAATTAACACTAATTTTGTTATTTAGATTGTTCCCTCTACATCCCTGCCAAATTTAGAGTTCTAATCCCTCTAAAGGTTTTTTAGTAATTTTATGCCTCTCACATCTTTAATTTGGTAGAGAGTCAGTTAATTTGAATTTCGAAAAAAAATTAAGAAATCTTGTTTACCGGCCTTTAAAATCCCCAGATATAAAAATTATTGAAAATTAAATGGGAAATAACAATTTTCGAATTTTTTTAGACCATTTAGGCATTGATTTAGGGTCATCCGACTGGAATTTTGAAATAAAAATAAAACAGTGTTGTTTTTGGCTGTATTAGAAATCCCCGGAAAATAAATTTCAGCGAGACCAAACCAACTTAATTTTTTGGCCCATAAAGTAAGCATAGGGAAAATTTTGGGGCCACAGATTTGGCCCCTTTTCGTATTTTTCATGTTTAAAATATTTCACACTATTCTCGGATTCCCAGGAAACTCCATGTCGAATTTCAACCTTCTAGCTCACAGGGAAGCATTAAAAAACCTCTGGAAGGCGAAAAATAAAATGACATGGATTTTATAATAAATAAATACAAAATAATAATTACAGTTTTAACTCATCTAAATTACCCCCAAAAATATCTCTTAAAGCAATTCTTATCAATAATATTTTAAATAGATTAAAAAAAGTTAAAATTCACATAAAAGTATCAACTTTTTCGCATAAACAAAGGCGTCAGTCTCGTTTGGTTTAGTTTCCTGGTGACTGGGAGGTTGAGGTTTGAATCCAAGCTGATATTACTAATATATTTTTCCCAGTAGTTTCTCACTCTGCCTTCACCCAAATGCGTGTATTCTAAATTCTATCATCTTCGGCTCTAACTTTTTAGAGTAGATATGCGGCTGGTTCGGAATGCTATTAATAATACACAATGTTCCTTTAAAATATGTAGAGCCGTATTTTATATCTATTTGATATTAAAACAATACTTTGATTTACGGTATGTGATATCGTTGAACAATGGAACTAGTAAACCATAATGGCACATGGTTGCTGTATTTCAGTGAAGGCCACCCAATTATTAAAAAAGAAACACTTTTTTAAGTGGGCGTATGTGGGTTAGCCATACCCATGTGGACAATTCATTTGGATTCAATCCAGAACCATTCATAATTCAGAAGTTTGATTTTGTTGTAAGTTTTCCTCAAACACGTGAATGTTCTTTGGGCCTATTCAATCTCTCATTGCAGTTATTATAAAATATACCAAAAACTTCACGTCATTTGTTTCTGACGACTGCACTTGTTTTGTTCTAGTGTAATATAATCATCGAGAACATACACTGTACTTGCTTTTGATTGTTTCAGATCTTAATTTCCGTAGTCGTGGCTTTGGCCGTTGCCAGCCCAGCCCCCAGCCATTTGGCCAGCGCCCCCTTGTTGCCTGAGGTACGAGTGACCCCCGAAGAGGTCACCATCGTGAAGCAGCCAATCACCGTTCAGCAGCCTGAGCCAGTATACAGACAAGTACCCGTACCTGTCAAGGCTGTTTCGTACGTCGCACCGGCTGTCTCTTACGCTTCTGTCGCTTCTTACGCCAGCCCTGCCATCTCTTACGCCAGTCCAGCCATCTCTTACGGCAGCCATGCCCTCGCTTACGGCAGTCCCGCCCTCGCTTACGGCAGTCCCGCCCTCGCTTATGGCAGCCCTGCCCTCGCTTATGGCAGCCCTGCCCTCTCTTACGCCACCCCTGCCTTGGGATATTCCGCTCATGGCATCTACTCCAGTCCATCTGTCATCAATGTTCACTAAGGAATGTGTATTTCGTACTTTCCTTTAAAGCGTGTACTCAAAGACGTTTCTTCGGCGAATAAAGTTACTATGTTTAAAATTTATCACTTCCCATGTATAATCAAGTACGAAGATGTGTGTGGATTGAAAAATGACATTCAACAGAATTCTTCCTATTTGTCTAAACATGAAAGGGGAAATGAACGAAACTTAAGCTAAAGATGTTCTTTTGGCATTACCTATAAACCAGTTATTTAATTCACGTGTGATTAGACATATAATACCAAACATTTGTATTTTTATTACCATACGAATACTCAAGAAATTATTTGAAAAATGTAATATGTTTATAAAAATACCACTATATTTATAATAAACCTATCCTGATTTTACAATTCATTTGCAAATAATTTATTTTAGCATATCAAGTAGGTATTTACATTCAAGCCATTTATTTGTTTTTTACTTATCTTATTTTCTATTTACAAATATTAACTAAGCGGATATTAGAAGCCAGTTCAAATATGTACTTGAAGTTGCATGACTCGGTTTTGAAAAATTGACTTTTCATGTTAGTTATGGTAGTGTCTTTATGCTTTTATTTTTGTAAAGTTTACTTATTAGTAACACACCTCAAACTTTTACAGTGAACTTAATACCAATATATTATTTAATTTTAGTTGAGAACCCGCTTCGCTGCTATGTTGTCTAACGCGCTACTCTCGTGTTGGACTAGATTGCCGAAAACTGGGAGACTGGTGTTCGATCCCGGTCGGGTGCACTAAGGGTGGTTTTCCTAAATTGTTTTACACTTTCCCTCCACGCAAATGCGGTTTCGTTTAATATAAATTAGGCCTTCCTAATCCCTTAACCATTAATGTACTTAGTCCATGGGCGTATAACCCGAACGGTTAGAAATATGCTGTGCTAAAAACATTAGTTGAGATTTAAAATAAACATAGAAAAGAGGAAGGTAACAAATACCCGACTGGCATGACGGCTGGCTGACTGCTGCTAGCAGTTTACAGCACATTGCTCTCTTGCTGGTTGGCTGACTGCTGTTAGCAGTTTACAGCGCATTGCTATCTTGCTGGCTGGCTGACTGCTGTTATCAGTTTACAGCACATTGCTCTCTTGCTGGCTGGCTAACTGCTGCTAGCAGTTTAGGGGGAGCGGAATTGTATCCATTCGGAATGGTATCCATTCCGATAGTTTTGTAATAAACTGCTTTTGTGAAAATCCTGA
>CABFWB010008494.1:5926-17640 GCA_902151455.1 Timema bartmani
AAACCCAATGGGAGGAGAACGGAAGAATGTAGAACCATGTTTGGAGTATTGACTGGCAAACCCAATGGGAGGAGAACGGAAGAATGTAGAACCATGTTTGGAGTATTGACTGGCAAACCCAATGGGAGGAGAACGGAAGAATGTAGAACCATGCTCGGAGTATTGACTGGCAAACCCAATGGGAGGAGACCACAAGGAAGACCTTGGAGTTTCATGAGGTTCCCCCCAAGTAGTTTTTGGAATTAGATACTGAACCCTAAGATTAAGTGTATTTTACTGATGGGGAAAAAGAGAAAAACTCGTATTTCTCAAAATCCGCTTTATCGATTTTGATAATATTCTTCATTTATAGGCACTGTTTAGTATTACAAACAAAATGTAAACTCTCATTTCCCCGTGAAAATTACGTTCAGGGTACTTTTACAGAAAGGAAATTTCCAATTTTGATCACATCTCTGCAACTATTTGAGATACGAAATAGCTTAATTTGAGTTAAGTTGTAGTTATATTAAAATAAAAATATTTTATTTGAAAATACATTTTTATAGAGTCAATAGTTTCTGAGCTATTAGCCAAATATATACTTTTTTTACATTTTTATAGTTGTTATGCTCTTTGTATACCTCCAAAATAAAGTGATCAAAACAGTTTACAGCTTTCTGAAACATTTTTACGATTTGATACATTTTTGTTCTCTGACACCTGGCGTATTTGAAGTTTTTCATTATTTCTCCAAAGATTGCATTTTATTAAAATTCACCTTACTTAACTCGGTCTTAGACAAGCTAGTTGACATTGTAGTGACAGGCACAGTACCGCTAAGGTTTTAATTTTAATAACCGTGAGCTTTTAGTCGGCAATAATTTTATCAACGAATAATGGGTGGTCATAAAGCGCTAAAACTGTCAGCATGACAAAATGCCTACTGCCTGGGGTATTATTTTTAAATTAGTTTTCTATAGCTTACTGGCAATCCCAGGTAAAATGGAATGCTGTGCATGGCACTGACAGGGGTGAAGAACAGTTTTGGAGTTAAAGAGTGTGGAAAGCCAGGCTAATCGCATGGGGTCAGGGAAGTAGTTTCTTTCCCTGCATCTACAACTGAGGGCAAAAGGCCAACCCTTCCATGCCACCTTAAAGACACACTGCCATCACCACCCTATAACCTTCTCCTTATTTCTTACATTAAAGGAAGTATTTTAAAACATTTATTTCATTTTAGGCCTAATGTTGGTTATTATTTATTAAATGTTATTTTTTATTTTTTATTTAAACTCAAAATAAATTGTATAAGTCGTTTTATAATAAAAGTCACAAGAAAGTATGTTTTTTTGAACATCTAGCCCATGAACAAAATAATGCTTTCATAAAGGTCAATGGTGGAGCCGTGGGTTTGTTAACAGATGCCACTTCATTACAGAGGCGGATGATTTGTGGACCAAAGATTTCTGCCTTGATAGATCAGTTTGAAAATATAACTTCAAAAGAATCATCGCCAAGACAGCTGGAACAACAAACACCACATTTCCAAACTGTCTTCAACAAGAAAGTAAAAGCTTTTAAAGAAGTTATGGTATACCGTGGCTACAAACATCTTTGCCACCTAACCTCCGCCACCTACAAAAGTGCATACACACTTACCCCGTTTTACCGGGAAACCAGCGCCGTGTTTGGATCCTCCACGCATTTCAACACACATCACTCTTCGCCGCTCACGTTAGACGAGAAAGACAAGAATGAAGTCGCGGAGTGTTATGTAATCCGGCTCGCTTTCCCCGAATGACGGGCACTGCGCAGGTGCTAAAACTAGGAAAAAGAGGTGCTCTGTGCTATCACGTATGTTTCCCTACCACCATATAGTCTGCATATCGACGTTGTGCGCAGGCGTCGATGAGAGAACCACGCACTAACTTGCTGAAGATTACATCATTGGATTTGAAATACCTCCCTCCCATATTTTTCCCACTGTGCTAAATTGAATATAAACATGTACCCAGTATGGAGCAATCACTCATTGATGCCTATAGCAGTCAGGAACTTACTTAAATGTTAGTTATCGTTACTCTGGAGATATTTAAAAGGCCAGTTCAGTGACTCATACTTTTGCGGCTTGCGAGGGAAATAAAAATATCGCTAGAGGGTAGATTTCAAGGTCAATGTCTGTTAGCAACAGACAAGAGAAACAGGAAGTGTTAAAGAATGAAAGAGCAAAAGGGCTGATCAGCCCAGCCCTTGTATTTAGTATGCTGAAAAATTCTTTGATAGCCAAAGATCAGTATTTTTTCATTTTTTGAAAATCCTACTAATTGAATTAACTTTTATGATGATATTGACTTATTTTTACCCTTGAATTATTTTAATATATTTTTTAATCTTGTTCATCTTTAATTTTTTATATCCTAAATGTAATAGTTGAGTACAAAAGCAAATCTGCAAATCCTGCAGGATTAAATGATTAATATTTTATAGCTTTGCTCACTCCTGACTGTCCGTCCACATGCTGAGGTCGAGCCAGCGTTTGAGGCTGGAGAGATGCAACATGAACATCAACGATCTATTCCTCTTCCCACCAACTTGCATATACACCATCACCTTTCCAAAGACACTGTACGAGGTGTTCATGCTTCTCCACCAAAGAGTGATGTAGCCATGGAAGTGTTTAGTCAAGTGGAGGGTAAAGGTATGATAGGGGTCCTTTGAAGGACCCAACGCTGGGCAGGAGGTCATTAACTGGCCTATTATGTCCTGTTACAGCTGGCAGAACACTTGATCAGGTATCAGGTGTTAGCTCTGTTGGGGTAGCTCCATTAGTTATGACATTCAAATCCAACAGTCGAGAAAACTTGGATGTTAAGAAATATTGAACTAGACACTAAATTGTGGGCTAGAAATGAAATGAAATATGTTTTTTTGTCACGCAGAAATTGTTGCCAGTTCTTTGGTAAGATGTTGTTTGCTTTGAGATTTGATACTTTTATTATTGAAGACAGCCCAAACACTGCATTCAACTTGTTTGCATCTTCTATTATGTGTTTGTTAAGCATTTCTCCATATTTTGTAAATGCTGTTTCAACTTTCGGTTGCAGTATGTGCACAAGAGCTGGTCCATCGTAAATAATCCCTTGTACTGAAATCCCTTAGATCAATGAATTAAAAGACATTGATGCTTCTTCAAGGTATGTCGTCGGTTCCTCTGGATCATATACACATGCCACATCCCTGTCAATTTCGAAATCAGAAACTTCAGCAACGTCTGTGGACTTTTCCAAAATTTTTACTAGAGAAGATTTGTTTCCTTTTCGAAGGTAACTCTCTGTTTAAAATGAGGGTGGGTACGGATGGCTCTCATAGCAGAAGAAAACACTCATCTGCATGTTTCTCATAATGCCTATCACAAATAACTTGGAAAACAAATCTACATCCTTTTTTAGATTCATTACTTCTTTAGGGCAGACGACTTGCTAATGTTCTTTCGTCTAGCAAACAAAACAAATTTATTTTTTGTCATTCGTTCATACAGTGGTTTTTCATTAGTTTATATCCTCTTCTCAACAAACTTGGTACTGAAAATCTCCACACTCTGCTATTGTCATTACATTGGGAATATATTCATCAGACATGACCACATTCTGCAAAGAAAATACTTCTTTCCCTACCTCCAAGAAAGAGTTTACTATATTCATCATAACTTCTCTCAGAGCATTAGTTCTTCTTTCAAACAACTTATGAAAGTATGAAGACTGTTCATGATGTAGGTCCAAACTACTAACATTTCTCAAACTGCATCAGAAGTATAGACACTTCTGGACCACTTAACATCAATTTTCGCAATGCTGTTGGGTCTGTTAGTAAGCCAACAGCTCCAACTTCCCCCTTAAAAGTAGAATTGCTCTGTCCGTGAGCTTGATATAACACTATAGAAGAGAAAGGTTTACAGCAGTAGCGTGTATGACCACCCAGAACAATTTGACCTTTGACCTCAATTTGTGTTTTCCGTGGTGACGTCATCATGATGTCGCAATATTGTGTAACGTCATCGTTATGTCACAACACTGATTTATTTATTTTGCTTTGGGTGACGTAATAGTCCATTTGATTTGTATGTGTGCCCCATTGGATCGAATGCCTGGGTGGGATTGTCACCGGCTTAGGAGTTTTTTATTGATGGGGGAGCGTGCAGTCCCTGAGTTTGGGCCCATAAAATGTCACCAATTCTGCCCGTGAAGGTGGGAGCGTGCAAGAGCATCCTCTCTCGACGGCTGTCTAACAGAGATTACGAGCTACTGGCCTGGCGGCTCGACAAGACAAGTCAAGACAGGAATAGATCACGACCTTGAATGATGTTGCAATCCGCCCCCAGGCAATTAGTTTTCCCTTATTACTCAGACCTGGCACCAGTTTGGTGGTTTGACAAGACAAGTCGTGACAGGAATATATCACGACCATGAATAATCTCGTAACCCTCCCCTTTCCCCATATATGTGGTAATGTGTTTTTCCTGGTGACGTCATCGCAAACCTGGAATCAATTTGGTGGCTCGAGAAGACAAGTTGAGACAGGAATAGATTACGACCTTGAAACCGTGAGCTAGTACAAGAGGTCATTGACCCTGATCATGACTGGTGGCAGTTTGTTCGCTCGTCAAGTCGAGAGTCGTATCTGGTGAAACATTGGTGACCCTACGTGTTGGGATAAGGCAAGGGACAAATTTGTTTTGCGTGAATAAAACACGATAATATAAACATGTATTTATTATACATTAAATGTTTCACAGACATAGATAATATCTATTATTTATTTTTAACGGAATGACGCATATATTCGTTCCTATATTTTTCTACAGTGTTTCGTAGATGTGTTAGTAAAATTGTTTTTATTTCACAATCCAACATGTAATAGTCCAAACCGACGACTTGATGTGTATAGAAGGTAACACTGATAATATCCAGGTTTCTTATGTGTTTTTCCACCGTAGGCTGTTAGAGGTCAATGACATCCACTGTTTTTGTGTGTCGCATATATCCACGAATAGTGTGTCGATCAAATCGTTGCAATATCAGGCGACAAGTGTAGACCACATATCCTGTCATTTGACGGCGACGTCAATGAGGTCCCACACCTCACAAAGACGCGCCCAGCTAGGTAGGAGATAGGTGACCCGTTTGAGTCCGGCGTCTTGTTTCTCGCTGATGACGACCATACGGTCCCGCACATGCGTCTCAGAGAGATTTTATGATTAGTCAGAAAAATCTTCTAAGGAGGCTGCGTGTTGCTGAAAAACTTTGATATAACTGACTTGTAGCTGTCCAGTTCTTATTACTCTCTACGGTTAAACACCGCACAATTCCCTCCACATTTTTCTAGCTGGCCATAGGGCGTAAAATTGTTCTTGACACTCATGCCAACGATGACTCGTTCGGCGTCGACTTCGTCCAGTGGAAACAAAGTGTTGAAAATACTAGTGATGGTGAGCGGGTTTACTGACTTTGCTTTGCGGGTGCAAATGTCTTGACCTTCCATGATGAGTGTTCATTTCGATAAGTGGCAAGAATGAGGTGGTGTTTTTCGTGTTTGTTGTCTTTTCCAATTTCACTCCCACGCAAATGTTGGTACACATCTCACACGGTCTCATATATACTACCGTAAATACTTGGGCAGGAAATATTTGCGCGGATGGAGAGTGGGAATATCGATATCTCTCACTGGTGGTCATGTGGTCTAAGTGTAAAGCTCACCCATTGAAGGAGGGAATTCAGGGTTCAAATCCTTACTAGGGTTGATAGTTATCCCTTAGTTACCAAAAAACTTTTATTCTGAACAAACGATAATTACTAATACATTAAACTTCATAGAATTTTTCCCGCTTCAATCTCGCACAAATGCTGGTACAACCTAATCTCCCTGTCAAATGATTAACAAACAAAAATTACTCTCGTGCTTGCTTCTTTAGACCGTTGCTATCAAATTTTTAATTTCAACTCTCTCGGACAAGACACCCCCCGGCAAAGATATCGGAGCTCGAATCCAGACCTGGTGACGTTGCGATTTTTTTAAATTTTAATTCAACCTTCCCAATTCCTATCTCGTTGGCGTAATTAGTGCTTCAGCTTTACACTATGTGGGTGCACTTAACCTTGCATAGCCTGCACCAGTGGGTACGCCGTCTAAATGTAGGGCTCATCTATCAATTTCTTGAGATCATAGCGGGAATAGTGAAAGTGAAAGTTTTGAACACTTGAACTGGTTCCAGCGAGTCGTGTAGTTCACACTCCTTTGAAGTCCATGGAAGACATATGTCTGGCTGCTGTCGTTTCGGTGGCTTTGCCCAAGGGGCAAATGACACACAGAGGGAGGTGTGAAAAGTGAAAGGTCGGGGTAGAGAGCTCTTCATTAGATGTCTGACGACCACCAGAGAAAGATGTATGGCTACGTTCATTGCCGCTGTCAAGAAAGAAGTGCATGACACGACGCCTGGGACTGTATGCTCATGCTAATAAAAACGGACCACAAAAACCCACAACTCCCTCAATCCTACTAAGGCATTCGATCCATTGGGGCACACATAAAAAACAATGGGCTACACATAAAATCAATTGAACTTATATTAAAAATCAAATGGGGCATGCATAAAAATCAAATGGGACACACATAAAAATCAAATGGGGCACACATAAAAATAAAATGGGGAAAACATAAAAATCAAATGGGATAAAAATCAAATGGAGCAAAAAATCAAATTGAACAGGGTCAAAGGTCAAAGGTCAAATTGTGCTACTTACATTTCTTGTGATCCACAAAATTCCCTTTGTGAAACTGTTCATTAATGTGAGTATGTATTGTCTGTAAGTTGTTCAAATCTCTTACATAAATAGGTAGCCATTTGGTATAGTTATACTGATACATATAGAAAAACCACGGACTCATTTGTTTTAGAGTTTCCGTGTGTAAATGATAGTTTGAACTGCGGTGTGCTCTGACAAACATCAACAAAAGTACCTCTAAGTTGAAACACATGCTCCAATACCTAGATGTTGGAACTTCTACTGCCTTTTGTTGCCTCCATAATTTGAAAGTGAGTTCAGAATATTGTGAAGGACTATCTGAATCTCTAAATCAAATGCATCTCACACTGACTTATACAAACATACCACGGTGATCTGGTGTGCGAGATTCATTTTGGAAATACTTGCAACTTTTATGAATGAGTCAGCAGTACCTGATGCTGCCACACCAGCCTCTGATAATGCGTTGGTCCACCTACTGCTATCGATATATTTCTCTAGCACTCTTAAGAATGCTTGTTCTATATGTAATGACCCGAACATTATGAACAAATTTCTCTCCAAACTCTTCGAGCCACGTCCACTGGAATGACTTTACCATAGCATACAAGGATTTATCCATAGGGATGACTAGATTCTTAAATTCAGTTTAACAACTTAAGAGTTTCATGCTATGTTTCAACATAGCCACATATTTGAATCTTCATAGACGAGTGGCATCAAAGTGCAGATAGGTGTCTTGTCACATAGACTCTCTCTGCTTACATGGAAAGCTGACCACGATAAAAATGGGTTTTCACCTTACTCTAGAGTATTTTCTAACCTACACAATATTTCCTTCAAGCTCCCTGAAATGTATTTTGGTAACATTGCTGTGTGTTCTTAAAATGTATCTATTGGCTTCGGTTCTTTGTTTGGAAGGTAATCTGGTGCTACAGAAGCAATTTGTATCGGTAATAATGGAACTGATCTTTTTTGTGATATGTTCTGGAACAGAACCTGTAGTCATTTAATACCTTCGTTACCTGGCTCCTTATGTTGAAAGAGAGACATACTTATGCCATGAAAATATTCATCACCTGTTTGTACTTGTTGGGCTGTAGTCAAGATTATCATATGCAGCAGTTGTAAACAGCCCTTTCTAGGATTTGGTGGGCAAATTACTTTCTTTTCAGTGATACGTTGAATGGCAGACTCACAAAAGGCAGTTGATATTCTTTGCAATCGATCATAAGAAACAGAGTCCACGTTTGTTCATAGTATCCACTAGTTTTCTGCTTATTGTTTTGGAGTGTATGTTCATAGCTAGGTAAATGGAAATTGAAGGCTCTCGATTGTATTTATGGTAGTCAAAGTCGTGTACCGAATTGGCTTTCATATTGAAAGCAATAATCTGACAAATTGAAAGTGCCGCTTGAGTCAGTTGGAAGTCACAATCGGTGTTACAGCCATACCATAATGTACTTACTAGGGATAACAGTAAAGGATCGACTGCTTCCTTCAGACAGTTCTCATCAAATTTGCCATTGAATATCTGGTAGCATTGTAAGACACGTTTCTGTATAACTTTCTAAGCTATGGACACTGCAACTGCATCATCACCATCATCATCATCATCATCAGCGTCATAGCCTTGGCAACTCAATCTTAGTGAGTCTCCTACAGTGACTTCACACCCTAATACTCCCGTCCTGTTTTTGAGGCATGTATATCCCCGAAATTGCTTGGAATTTTTTTCCTGAGACCAAGTGTGGTGTACACTTATATGACAATCACTCATGCCATTAATAGAAAGTAATGAAATATAGCGTTGAATCAAGGCTGGCACTTTAAAAACGGGATAATCATTCCCAGCATTTGGTCTAACTTCCTCTATATACGTGAGTATGTCCGAAAATGATATTCCTTTTAGTGCCTGTAAAATTTAATTTTCAGCAGAAGAACTCTGATACCTACAGGTATTGTAAAGTTCCATCAAGCAGTACAAGTGGTACTTACGTTCCGTGCAACCATGTCTCCTTCTACTAATTTGGCTGCTATTATGTTATCGCCTGTTTTAGTAACACACTGGCGTATTTAAGTTTCGATTAATTTTGAACTTACACGATGCAGCACTTTGTCATCGTTAGGTCGCAAAAGAAACAAACTTGTGGGAATTTATCTTCATGGTTTATCCTCATTGGCAATTCTGGAGTGGATTCTTCTGATGTAAATGGTGTTTATTCCTTACATATTTGTCTTGTTTCTTCTTTTACCTTTTTTACTTCAGCTCTTTTTACTTTAGTTGCATTAAATTTCAGTCCACAACTTTTATACCACTGTGATTTTTTTTATCAAATATCCTGCAATGGTCTTTCCTTCTCTCATCCCACCAAATATCACCTCTACTGACAGGGCCTTCATAGCATGTAATTTTTCAAAGCTCACAGCAATTGTTACATATCCGGAATATTTATCCCCAGTTCTTGTATTCAAAGCCGGACATGTTAGGCCTTCTTTGGTTATTTTCTGGTATAAAACACAGATATTCCAATCCAGTGGCTTACCTGGAGAGTCTTCTAAATCGTCAGTAAACTTGAACCTCTCTGTCTTTGCAGCCATGATTTCAAAAACTCGTTTCGTTAGTCTATACCTATAACAACAAAGAAATTCTCATTTAAATATTGCTAGGACAGACATAATTAGTACCTACATATGCATCTATACTGTTAGTAAATACATGAAAGTACATTACAATAGTGTTATATGAACATAATATTTCTTCTTGTTACCAAATAATTTTTTTCTTATTCTATAATTTTGTAACCACCTATACATTTACTTAAAGAAAAAATTACAGGCAGAGGAATATTGTACAAAATTAATATGTTTTATGTTTTTTGTATAAATTCACTTATAACTTATGTAATAAACGTTTCTATGAAATATGTCCTTCGTTATCATTTTTCCGGCATTAATATAGCTTTTTTTTTTTTGCCAGAAAGAAAATTGAAATACGCCTAACAGTTTCCGAGATAATGCTGTTTATAGCATATGAGGGGCGGCCATATTGATGGCGTCATAGCCGCTGATCGGGGATGAATTTTAAGTGGCTCCATCTCTTAAAATGACACCCTTGGCCACTAATATCTTTGTACCAAGTTTTACACTTCTATCATTAGATGCCATTTTCTGTTCTAATGCTACTCTACTAGATGCTTGTCACATGCGCCGGGTGTTGCCGAGTACGTTCCTTCGAACCAGGAGTACAGCTGCAATTCTCTCAGGCGATACTGCTAGCTCGCCACGAACACTATGGGCGTGGGGTCCACACTACAAAGAGGTTACAGTAACCCACTTGCGTGGCCGCATGGTCTAAGGCACTACACTCACAATAGACTAGATTGCCGCAGAAGGGGAGGCCGGAGTTCGAGATTTTGAACGTTTGGCTCCAAATAACAGATTCTGGCTTTGTTATAGTTTCAAAAATGTATTTTTTTATATTTTTATTTGATCAAATTAACGTTTTAATTAAAGGAATAAGTTTATTATATATCTCAGAAACTATTAACTTTAAGTAGCGGATATTCTGAATTTGGCATATTGACTTGCTATAGATGATCTTGTAAAAAATTCTAACATTATCGCCCTAGTACTTTGTAAAATATTTAATATTTATTATTACATTTTTAGATAGCCGTTTGTAATTATTCATTTTATTTAGATCTAACTGTTTAAAGATTTTAAAAGTATTTCAAACATATGGTGAATCATTTCAGAACCGTTAGGAATTTGATTTTTGCCTCTACGAGAAAGGTTTTTTAACACCTACTTTTCAATCTAATGCTGTCCACAACTTGGATACTTTACCTCACTTAATACACTTTTGCGGGCAACACCTTGATAATCCTTGAGCGAACTTTCACGGGCCGTATGCAACAACTTGACTGAGTTGATGCTTTGTTGACACTAGCGTGGGTTTGCTGCGTCATAACAGGTTAAAAGGTGGAGCGATAGTGTGCTTGAGACCACACTATTGGTCCAATAAGCATTCACTATACGTTCATGCATACCACCCACAGGACTTTGTGTACTGGCTCCATCCCCCCCTTCCCCAATACTCCCAACTCTCTTCCTCTCAACAGTCCCTTCTCCTTGCTCAGCCAAAAGCAGCAACATAATATGTCTGTCAGTCTGTCCATTGAAAGATTGAAATAGTGTAGTGGAGGGCATGTCATTAGAAACAGAGAGTCATTGCCTAAATAGCAGCACTGTAAATATTTTCTTCTTTTCGCAAGTCTTTGATAAAAGGGTTTCTCCGGTCGTTTTAGTAGCGTAGATCTACTTGGTCACTCTGTAATATAAAACGTCTATCTTTTATGATAAATTATTTTTTATGAGAGTTCGACTTTAATTTTTATTACTACAAATTTAATTCACTTTTACAGGCTTTGTGCATCAAGTTATCCATCTTAGCACGACATAGCATAACAGCATAGAGTGATGTGTGAACTGGTTCATTTGAATACTTGGCTAGCGATTTTAAAACATAATAGGGCCTGTAGCTTAACGTGGCGTGGCGTAGCATATCTTCAAGTATGAATCCAATTTAACGCTTGAGAAGTAGCGGATAAAAGCTAGTTTGTTTATTAAATTCTCGTTAGTTATTAACAAACACGTTTTAGAGACTAAGATTGGGATTATTATGGTAGGGTTTTAATTATAAATTATAGTTGTTGGAAAGCCTGGGTAGTAAGAATGGGCTTCTCCCCCACTCCAAGAACCATTCGGGCATCTATCTTTCTTTCCTCCTCCTTCTCCCCACTCAGCACCCACGAACCATTCGGGCAGCTATCCTTCTTTCCCCCTCCTTCTCCCCACTCAGCACCCACGAACCATTCGGGCAGCTATCCTTCTCTCCCCCTCCTACTCCCCACTCAGCACCCACGAACC
>CABFWB010008495.1:0-17640 GCA_902151455.1 Timema bartmani
CATGCGGAAATCATTAGCTGCATATGAGTGATCAATTAAGATCACGAGCAATCGGATAACGCAGCCATCTTCGACTCAGGAGGGCTTTATGCTACCAATACAACAACTACATATGCACAAATCCACATATTTTGCTGTATTAAATAGCCAAGCTATTATATTGTTAATTACTGTTATAGCCACATCTAGACTAGTTTGCAAATGTGAGCAACTTTGGGGTACCTATATAAATTGTAATACTCGAAATTATGCCTTTCTGATCTCAAGTGTGGCTTTATAGTAACACTAACACGCCACAGTCGGACTATGAGGAGTGATTTTATTCTTATTCAAATAAAGCCTGGTGAATTCTCAAAACGAATTTTGTATCACTAATTCTTTTTTACTTTCTCACGGCCCCTTGGCGAGATAAATATTGTGATTGTAAAAAAAAATGGAACTCTTTATGGGTAGTTAACCGAAGGTCAAAAAGATAAAAAATAGATTTGTTCAATAATTGTGCATCTAGGCACTGCTTAGCATTACAAACAAATTAATGGAAATTGTCACTTTCCCATGAAAATGAATTTGAGGATAGAGAAGCGGAAATAGACAATTTTGATCATATCTTTGCAACTATTTGAGATACAAAATAATTCATCATTGTAAAGTTGTAGTACTAATAAATATATAAAATATATCTTTGAAAATTGAAATTGATTGTCATGCTATTTGGTGGACAGAGATGTACCTCTTTTCTCTATGTTTCTGTAAAACTGTATATTATGAAGTGTTTCTGCAACCATGTATATTATTTAGTTTCACAAATATTACAAGTTTTTAGTAAATGTCTCTATTAGGGGTGTGTGAAGTCCACTTTTCATATTCAAAGTGAACTCAAATCGGATATATAAAATATTCTTGAAGCTGAATTGAAGTTCAAATATTTTTTCTATATTGATTATGCTTCAAAAAATAAGATATTTTGGTTATTTATATAACTCTGTGCACTAAAATCACTTGGAAAATGTTTTATTGAACAATTATTGTTTGTAATATTTAGCCTTATTCTGATAAATCAAGCTATTATCACAAATTACATTTCAATTACTTTAGGTTTTCCCCCCCCCATGAATATTGTCTTGTACTATATATAGCTATTCAGAGTAGCAATAATTTACCATTATTCGCAAAGAATAATAATTGTCGAAGCCAGATTTTTTTCGAAGCTGATATTTGTTTTGAAGCCAAGTTGGTGCTTTGCACATCTTTAGTCTCTATTTTAAGATAAAACAGAAGAGTCTGTGCGATGCACCGTACAATTTGTTTTTTTGGTCACCGTGTCTCACTACCCATCCAGATCTACATTGTTGTACTAATTATATTAATGTGCTAGACATGAGAAAGGTTGAATTTATGATAGATAAAGAGATAGGGAGATAGAGAGGAAACTATTTAGGAAACTACACCCTCATTGCACCCGACCGGGATTCGAATCGAATCTTAATCTCCCAGTCATTGGCAGTCCAGTCCATTGCAAGAGTTACACCTTATACAATTTACCATCAAAGCGGGTTACTCTTTAGTTAGTTAAGATTTATTATTTTAAGGAATATATTGAGTCTTAAACAGATGTGATAATCCATTTGTAATTAAAATTGAGCAAAATTTTCTCTGATTATAGATTGGAGTTTGAAAATCGTAATAAAAGAAAAGAGAAAAAGGAAATTGCGGCTTTTGCAGCATTTAACAATGTTCAAGAGAAAGGTAAACAATAGGTATATTAGCCTATTTACTATCTTAAAGGAAAATTACTGTCAACAAACCTTTGGTGAACATTTGTTTTTGACAGAAACATTTAAATTCTTTATACATAAAAATCAGGTTGCTATAGCTGTACTAGGTTCCTTTATGAAGATGCAGCCGTGAACAATATTACAGTAGTTGGATAATCGACCAAATAATGCTGTGAATTTTCTTTTAAATATAATATAATGAACAAATATGTATAGTGTTGCTAGTGTAAGGATGTACATTACTTAGTTTGAAATTTTAATGTTGAAATGTTTTGATGCAAAAATGTTTTACCGTCGTTTCATGTAACATTCTTGGGTAAGCGTAGAACCGAGTTACTAAGTATTTTGAAACTACCTTCATAGTTCTTATGAAATAATCCAGGTTTAACTTTACAGTGTCTGTCACAACAAGTTTCTGAAATTTCAGTCTCACTTTAGGATTTAAGGTACTTTTTGTTTCAGACCTGTGTTGGTTCTTTCTTTTAGTAAATATATTGTTAAATAAATCTGGTAGAATTGTAGAAAATGGAGCACAAATAAAACATAGAAACATTAATACTGTGTGTGTACAATAATTCATTATTTCGATGCCACATGACATCTTCCTAAGGAAATAGTAGTCTGAACAGGAAGTTGATTGCAGTTGTGCCAACTTAGTTGTTGAAGGATGAAAACTTCTCTTGTGGATTAAAAGTTCCATAGAGATTTTACTATTATTCTATGTGGTGATACAGAATTTCATAGGAAATTAATTCTACCTGAGAAGTTTTTTATTCTCCAACAGCAAAGTTGGCACCACTAAAACCAAATTCCTGTTCAGTCTACTACTTCCTTTAGAGGATGTCATGTGCCAAATTATGTATAAAAAATACCTCGAAAAATGTAAAGAGGTTTTCCCTAAAGAGATATAAATAAACAAAGGACAAACTGCTGTATTAAATTAAACATTGACATTTGCCAGAAAATTGTACTCAACGTTTACAATTAAAAAGACAACAAAACAATTATGATATTTTCAGGGTATCACTCTCCTTCTTCAGCAGAAGAGAGTAAAACACAGACTGGACCACGGCATCATGGATAGAGGTAGATTATGGTCACTTATATGCTGTTACTGCCTGTTCAAACTTGTATCTTGACTCTCGGTAGATGGATATAATGTTGTATCTACCTCTATTCATGCTGCCATAGTCCATTACCCTGAAAATGTCATTATTGTGTGTTTTGTTGTTTTAAGTTGTGAACTTTGAGGCTAACAATTTTACTGGTGTGTAGGCCTTGCCCTTCTATTCTCTTTTCAATGTTTAATATAAAGATAGATATATATATATATATATATATATAAAGGGTTTTTTAAATTTTTACATGTGTTTCATTTTATAAAATTCTATTTATTTAATGATATTATTACATGCTTAGTGCATTTTGTGTTATACATATTATCCTATTAACTATGCTATTAAAACAATATATTTAATATTAATTATTTATACTACAGGGCATTAAAATTTAGTGTATTTATTTATATGATTGTATATGTTCATTTAATAAGATTCAAGCTCATTTTTATATAACTTTATGGCCCTTATTAATTTTGTATGTTAAAATATATATTTAAAAGTGATGTCATAATTTTTGGCTTTAATTGACATGGAAAAGAGATGACCTTGCTTTCCCTCCAAAAATAGTTGTGCTACTTTTAATATTAAGTTCAAGACTTTGGTAAATTTAAACAACTTAACCCAACCATTTTGCTTTGAGTCAAAACAACCACTTTTAGCAAGTGGAATAAATGATCTTGACTTGACCTGACCAAAGTGTTCTAACTACCTTGTTTAGACCTAACAAGCACATTTTTAAAGGCTGACATTGAAGAATCAATTTATTGAAATATATATTTAATAATCATATCGCAAAATTAGAAGTATGAATTGTGACCTCTAATGTTAATCTCCAAAATTGCTTGAATATAGTTGAAAACAGTCAAATATCCTGTGGTCTGTTTATAACTCTAAAATCTGTAAAGATGGCTAAAATCCATGAAAACAGCAATCTTGCTCTTAGACATTTGACCTGACCTATCTTAGGCGAGTAATATAGCTTGCACCAGACCACGCATCATGTTCCAGTTTTATGTATTCTTCTTTTTTAAAAAACCCAGTGGAATTGATACCAGTGAAACCACTTTAATTTTAAAAAAGTACAACAAAATTTAAAAATAATTATTTTAAAATTAAAAAAAATAAAGGTTTAAATCAGGAGGGACAGGCAGCACACTTACCTTGGTGATACTGGAGTAGAAATTGTTTAGATAGAACATTAAAAAACACACAAACACATTTTTAAGGACAAGCTTTCAGTGTCACAGACAGCTTCATCAGGTCAGGAGAGTAGACTGATGCTCTTTGTTGAACTGCAAGGTTGGCTGTCCACAGCTGACTGTTTTTCAGATATGATATCACTCTCTAGATGGCAGCACTCTTTAGATGGATAGAAAAACTAAAAATTGTGTTACATCTTTTATTATTACTATTATTATTATTATTATTATTGTTATTATTATTATTATTATTATTATTATTATTGTTGTTGTTGTTGTTGTTGTTGTTGTTGTTGTTGTTGTTACATTGAATGTAATAATAAGTGTGCTGGTAGGAAGGAGAGGAATTACCTAAGGTTGAGGTTAGGGGCTTGACTGGATTTGGTGATTTATTGATGGGCCAGTTCCCATATCCTGAGTTGTGAAGGGTTGCATATTTCTTTGTTCAGGGATTTGACCACCTTGGTTGTGTAACAGTGATTAAAATCCAGATTATGGGTTTTGGTATGTGATGCTACAAGCTTATCTCCTTTCTTCATTTTTGTGTTATGTCAATGACCATTCATTCTGTTTCTTAAGTGTTTCTGTTGTGAGACTAATGTATTGTGCTTGGCACTGGTTTCTCCAACCATGATGACGTTTTGCAATAAAATAAAAAACTGCAACATACTTTTATGAACAAAGGCTAGCCCAAAGCACTGGCGTATAGTCAAATAGACAGAGCTCAAAATAGCGGGCCCACAACATCAACAGGAACAAACAACATCATCCCTCTGGTCAGTACATACCACCCTGGATTCCACAACTCAACAATCTCTTGAAAACAGGTTTCCCCATAATCACTGTCACACAACCAAGGTGGTCAAATCCCCGAACAAAGAAATATGCAACCCTTCACAACTAAGGATATGGGAACTGGCCCATCAATAACTCATCAAATCCAAACAAGCCCCTAACCTCAACTTTAGGTAATTCCTCTCCTGCCTACCAGCACACTTATTATTACATTCAATGTCACAATAATAATACAACATATATCACAATTTTTAGTTTTTCTATCTATCTAAAGAGTGCTGCCATCTATACGTTGATATCATAAGTGAAAAACAGTCAGCTGTGGACAGTCAACCTTGCAGTTCAATCAAGAGCATCAGTCTATTCTCTTGACCTGATGAAGCTGTCTGTGACAGTGAAAGCTTGTCCTTAAAAATGTGTGTGTGTTTTTTGGTGTTCTATACAAATAATTTCTACTCCAGCATAACCAAGGTAAGTGTGCTGGCTACCACTTAAATCATAATTTAGCCAAGTGCTCTATTCCAAATAACCTAAAAAATTAATAAAGTAATTTGGTCTCAATTTTGCTGTTGTTGATTGAAGACTGTGTGAAACTACTTTTTGATACTTCTTGTTAGAGCGTAATCTAAAATAAAGATGGGGCCGTTGATATCTGTAATTGCCATTGATTAAACATGGGGCAATGTTTGGTTATTCAAATTGTTAACGTTTGGAGGCAAGTTTATTAAAGATGGGCTGAGGTTCTGCTTGTTAGACTTGCTTGCTTTGTCCCAGTTTTTGGATTGTCAAAATTTATTGTGATGAAAGCTAAAGTTTATCATAAAATTAAATTTTAAGTGAGAATGTAGAACTATACTGTTAAGATTTAAAAATACTATGATTTGATTGTTAAAGTAGGTATTTAAGAACATTGTTTCTCAAAACTGAATTTTTTTCCATCATGCTAGCCAGTCTTCCCGTTGTATTATGTGGCTAGGCAAATCGTTAAAAATAAGTAAATATTAGAATATATTTAAATTAATTTTATGTTTTATATCAAACTAAATATTGAAAAGATGATATAAGGGCAAGGCCTACACACGTATTAGAAAATTATACTCAAAAGTTCACAATTAAAAACACAACAAAACATATAATTATGAAATTTTCGGGGTACATCAGTCCCCTTCTTCAGAAAAAGAGTGAAACACACTACACTCTGGCAACATGGCTAGAGGTAGGTAATGGTTATTTAGATTATACAGTTGCCTGTCTCTTGATTAAAAAAAAAGTTTTGTATAAGTGATAATTTTAATATCCCAAATAAATTTTATCCAACAAAGAGTTAACAGTTTTTTGTATCGCGATGTATTGAAACTATTCAATATAATTTTTCAATGATTTATATGTTAAGGCATGTGTTTAGTTAGTTGATAAATAAGGTTTAAAAATAAATTATTCAAGTCATGGATTAAAAAAGTCCCAATATTTTTCATGGTTAATACATAAGAGATAGGTATAAATAAAGAGTTAAAATAAAACTTTAAAAAAAATGAGTAATATTCTTTAAGGTGGGGGTATAGAGAATGCAAGTTAAAGGTAGTGTTTTTGCAGTTTTTGTATCAAAACAATTTTTTGGACAAAATTAATACAATATTGCTCCAATAGAAACATAGTTTAATTTTCTTCATATGTTGAAATCAACAGTTCTTGAATATGAACATAGCGGCATTAGATGGGAAACTTTTTAAATGATGAAAAAAAGTTGTCATTAAATTCCAGGACACACTTGACAGATATTAAAGAACTGTTGATATCACCACATGAAGAAAATTAAACTCTATGTTTGCACTTGAGCAATAATATTTCATGTGTTTAGAGGAAAAAACTTTTGTTATAAAAACTGCAAAAACACTGACCTTTTCTCACGTTCCTTACATCCCCACCTTAAAGAATGCAAGCTGTGATGGACAATACTTTTTTTCAACAATTTTTTGATAGTAATTGTCAGATGTAAACTACTTGAATTTTCATTTCCTACTTTTCAATTAAGTTTTTTTCCAAGGTGGTATTCACGATAAAGTGTAAATCTTGACTAGTACATACCGGTCACTGTGTATCACCAATCTTAAAGGTAACACAGGGCTTTGTATAGTAGAATTGGGGTAGGAAGGAATATCTATAACATACAAACATTTTGTGGTCAATATCGATAATATTTTACTCTTTTTATTAGCATAATTGTATAGGTATTGATATTATATACCAAAAGTGACAGCCACATATCATGTGACTTGACTTATGAATGAATGAAATTAGTGTTATTAACTTTATATAAGTCAAAAAAGTTCCTTCATATCTAAATCAGACTGTAGCTTTATTGCTTCACTTTAATGAATGTATTACAGAAAGCCAATGTGTAGGGAATTGCTTCAGCATTTGTTGATTTTGTGAGTGATTCAATGGTATTTATTCTAAATACTGTTATTTTATGAGCAGCATTTGGACCTACTTAATATTACTTGATACCTATGACTAATTTGTTTGTTGTCGAGAGTGATTAAAAAAATGTGTTAGATGTCAAATGTGGCCTGCTTGTTTGTTGTTACCAATATGTTGTTTGTTATATATTTTTTTAAATAGGGGTTTTTGCTTTCTTGGGGATTAGTGATAGGACTTAAGTTAGACTATTTTAAATATTGTGGTAGGCCTATTTACTATCTAGATACCCGATTGTACTAAAACTGTAAATTTTTACAGGAATTTTAAGTAACTATATTTATTTTTATTGTCCCTCAAATTGGTCCTAGTCCCTGTTATTATGCCAAATATATACTTGTTGATTTTTTTTTGTGTGTGTCACCATTTGTACAAATAAAATTTTATAATAAAGGAAATTGATAAAACTAAAGAAAAAGGAAAAATAAACTACTAAGAGTAAATTTGATGAAAAAAGCCCACCTAGGGAGAGGAAAAATGTGGGAAGAAGCCAATGCACAAAGGTGACATCATCCTTTCTTCTGTCTTAGAAATAGTCACACACACATTTTAACACAAATAGAATAATATTTCGGCATTGTTGCCTCTATCAAACACAAAGAAGAGAGTACAAATAACACAAACTCTGGATTACTCCATTGTGAATTCCTTTTTCTATAGTTTTATCAATTTCCTTTATTATAAAATTATTTAGCCATTGGGCCACCTCATTTTTAAATATTGTACAAATAAAATGTAAGAGCTGTTAATTACATAATTAAAATATTCTTATACTACGCCTCAATGCGTATGGATATTTTATGTCAATGGTTGACAATTTTTGTTGGTGTTTTTTATTATCTTACAAACATTAGTTTAATTCATTGGTTCTCAAGTAAGGGCAGTAATTATTTTATTTTTGGGTTCATCGATGTTTCATCAATTTAATATTTCTTGCTAACCTCAGTTAAGGTTTGAAGGAATAAGTGCATATTTAAGATAATTTTCTTACATTTGCTTCTTGTGAGTACAATTAAGTGTTAGTGTGCATTTTATTAGTTACTATACTTATTATCCCATTTATTTAATCATAGAACAAACAAAAGAGTCTGAACCTTGGTCATTAATAAATATTTAGTAATTATAACTATCATAAACTATTTCCAACCTGTGGTCGTGTCAGTTTAGAAGAATGCCTCTATCTTGCTCTTTTCTTCCACCATTCTTCAGTCTTTATTTGCCTCTCACTCGCATGCTTGGTATTATCTGCCCCTCCCATTTCTTTTTTGGTTTCTTTTTCGGTATTTTCCCTGCATACTTCAACTCCATTCTCTTAAGGATTCTTAACTTTTCCATCCTCATTAAATGATCATTCTATCTCACTGTTGCTTCCCACACTATCTCATGTACTCCCTGTACTCAAACTCTTGCCTGGATAACTTCGTTCCTAATCTTGTTTCTCCTTATGACAGCTCACATGCTTTTTAAAAACTTAATTCCCATGGCCTCCACTTTCCTTGTCTCTCTTATTTCAATATCCATGTTTCTATTAATATTTAGTGGGAGGAAAAAAACTCAACAGATTTTAATCAAATACATTTTTGACCTTGATAGGAATTGAGCCCTAAAATTGGTATACAGAGGCTTTACTGACTGAGCTAAGGTATTGAACATTTCTTATCGAAATATAATTCAAGTTAAATTTGTATTCAATTAGAATATAGAAGGGTGGATTAAAAAAAAATCTTTTAAAAGCTTTATCAAAAATTACATCTATCGATTTATTTTCTGTCTTTGTGTACGATGACATTGTTAATACATCAATCGATTAAATGCAAGCAATAGTTTTTTAATGACTCAATAATAAAATATATTTATACATTGATTCCTGGATTAGTGGTTTTAAATAATTTATTAATAAACTACCCAACTTGTTATACAAAATAATATCTTGGAGACTTGTTTAAAAACACAATACTCAAGACCAGGGGTGGATAACCTTTTGGTATTGGAAAACCTAATATCATTTAATGGATTCCTAAAAGGGCCACACACTTCATATACAGTTAGCTTTGCCAAAATATGATAGTGTGCCGAACATATAATATTGGATGGGTCAATATTATCGGTTAATTTGTTTACATTATGCAATTGTGATATTATATTTTACTAAAACACACTCCATTTGAGATTGTGTAATTGATTAATGATAAAGTTACATTATTGACAAAATATTCGAAAAGACCACACCAAACACCTCAAAAGAGTGCATTTGGCCTATAGACTGCAGGTTACCCATCCCTGGCTTTGGTAGTTACTAGTTGGAAAGTACTAAGGTAAATCAATGTATTTTCATTGTATATAATTTTTTTTTAAATAAATCGTTAAAATTAAATTAAAACAAATATTATATTAATGACTTATCATGTTTTACGACTTGGTCACATTATTGTCAACTTTACCATTAGATTTAGAACTATAAATGGCAAGATAAAATATATTTTTATTCATCATTTT
Organism: Timema bartmani; assembly: GCA_902151455.1. NCBI lineage: Eukaryota > Metazoa > Arthropoda > Insecta > Phasmatodea > Timematidae > Timema > Timema bartmani. The sequence continues at coordinate 9,865 of CABFWB010008495.1, forward strand.
AATCACCCAGGATTGAAGATTTAGAAGGCATCTGTCTTTATTAATAAAATGAAGAGTTTGTATATCTTTCTGTCTGTCATAGGCATTGTGTGATATCTACCAGATGTAGAGGTCTGAAACTAAAAAAAAAATATTAGCCCCTGTGCACGAACATGTGCACCTCAAAGCTGGAATTTTAAAATTTGGGTTGGATTTTTTAAAGTAATCAAAAACTGGGTCGGAAAGAATGAAATGAAGAGATTTTTTTTCTGTCTCTTTCAAGCAAAGAAAAGTTACACCGGGGTGTTGGGTACGTGGTTACCTTGGGAAATTTTGGGCACTTCTGCTAGTTATAAATAAACAAGCATGTCAAGTTTATAATAAAATACCCCCCTTGCCCCCCAAAAATGCCTTTCACCAAAGATTGTATAGATTAAAAATGTTTTAGTAAAATTTGTATACTTTTGTCTTTGTTAGTTTGTTTGCCATTTTACTATTTAGTTATTTTTTTTACAGCCATTACTGTATTCAACCTTTGGTCAGTTTTTTTATTCAAGCCATATATTTTCCACTACCGGCTTGTTAGGCCTGTCATATTTATATATTATTGACTGAAATATATTTTAAACCATTTGGATATTCGATGGATTTGATGTTAACCAATTTGTAAAATATGAAGACACTTCTTATGCTGTTTTATAATGTTATTGCTTGTATAGTTAATTATAAATACTGTAAACTTTATTTTATATGTATTATGAATGTATTTACATGATTATTCTCATAGCATTAATATAAATGTATTACAAAACAAATTAATAAATACCTATTGAATAATCATATGGTCATCAAAATCTTGATTTACTATCAAATAAATATTTATTAAACTCGCCAAAAAAATAACCAGGGCTGACTGCAAATATTACCCGCTTCAGTATCCATACATTCTAAGGTGTCACTTTCTCAATAGACTAGACTGCTTATGACAGGGAGATCAGGGTTCTAATCCTGGCTGGGTGTACTGAGGGTTGTTTATAAAAATTTATTTTTCACTCCACACAATTGCGAGTACACTTCCTCTAAGTTCAACCTTCCTAATACCAAGCCCTGAAGCCTTTTAAGTATATAGGTGTATAACCAGAAAGCATATTAAAACACTGTACTAAACATTTTTTTTTAGAATATAGCAACTTAAGAATTAATGTGGTAAAGTAAACTTCAAGTTACATTTTATAAAACTCCAATTCAAGATTCTGGATTTATATATAAATGAATATTTAAAACACGGATTCATAAACTATTTGATTCAACCCACATTTAATAGAAATCACTATTTAAGCTGTTTGGTAAATTAAATTTAATCTTTGGTTTGTATTTCCAGTTTATATAAAATAAAGTTATTTTTCTTCATATCATATAGGATCTATTTGGGGTATGCAAGTAACTGAATATTTATAATTTGGATTCGTCCCACGAAGAATAGAATTTTATATAAAGTTTTGTACACTCCGTTTATTTTGAAAGGTTGCAAATCTATCTTTACCGGTTACACTGTGGCGTAGCTTAAAATATGAGACCATACTTTATCAGTCAAGGAAAGACTACCATATTTAAGGGTAAACAGTCTCCACTTTTTTCTATTGTTATGACGTATCTACTACCTGGGCCGCATGGTCCCTATGCTTCACATAAGGAGATAAAGGAATATACATTTCATTACACAATAATTGGTCACACAAACCCATTAAAATGATAAGAACATTTATTTTTTTATTAAGTCATAAATATTTTTTACAAAGAAATACATAGTAAACTAAAAGCTTAATAGTTTATAGTTAAATCGATTAAAAAGTTGATTCAATATTTGGCTGTAGTATTTTTTTTAATGTCCACAATAACCTCCTGCCACCTCCCCCAAAGGACCAAAGATTGTCATTGGTCCATAGTGAATCCTAACCTTCAGCCACCATATTGTGTAAGATTCAGGTCAACTGCTAGACCAGGCATGTCCAACCCACGGCCCCCCAAGTTTGTTGTGTGCAGCCCGCCAGCTCAAATTGAAATACTTGCAATTGCAGCAATAAATAACAGATTAGGCTCTTGGAACTGACATAAATGCCATGATGTTTCCAGAATATTACTTTTAATGTTACTTGTGTGATGTATGTATATATGTATTTGTTGCAAATAAATAATTATTATTTGTTCAAGTTTTTATTAGATTTGGGCATTAAGTCCTATAAATTTCATGTATAGCCTTGGTACAACTCCCCAAGAACTTATGCGGCTCTCAGACGAGGAATGTTTGGACATGCCTGCGCTGGATAATATACTGCCACAAATGCTCAGAACATAAATAATTATATTCCAATTTTCTATGGCAAGTAAAAACAGTTGGAATATTTCTATAGAACTTCTAAACCAAACTTTTTATGTTCTTAAAATAAAATGATTAACTTTTTTTTTTTAGATAGTAGAACTGTTGAAATTGTGATAGTTTTTTTAAACTCAAGTTTTCCCCATAGAAAGCACTTTAAATATATTTGAAAAACACACCATTTTGTCTTCTTTCTTCTTTTATATTTTATATCTGATAAACTTCCCTTACATTATCCAACAGTGAAATTATGCTCGAGCATGAATCAATCTTTGTAAAGTTTTTTTACAGTAGACCCTACATCCATTTTCAACTCCTTATTTTGTTGAACCAATGTGTCCTGATCCATGCTTACCACTACTTTTGACAATTACTCGCTAGAAATGTATAAGTTCTTCCAAATGTCACTTTCCGACTAATTTAAAAATATTTCCATGTAAACTCCATCCACCCTAAAGGTAGCAGTCTTACCTTGACTGATTACACTATGACCTTATATTATAAGCTATACCACAGTGGAATAATGCAAGTTAAGTATACTACCTTACAGGGTAAACTAAGAGTAAACCAAATACAAAAGGTATCCTTAAAAAAACTTTTCAATTTTATATGATAATCCACATAACACACAGACAATTTCGTTTCAAAGTGATCTTGAAGTGTTCATAATTCTATAAAGCTATAAAATATCAAATATTTTTCTATCATATTTTGTAATACGAGTGTAGATTTTCTTTATTTTGTTTGGTACCTTTTTTTTTGCCTCCCTTAACAGTTATCACTAACCAACATGGTTAGCTATATTCACATTAGTCTCGACCTTTTACAGTGGAACCTAATATTAAATTATTGACATTGACTTTCTTAATTTTTATTAACTGAAAATGTCAAGTGAATTACCTTTGTCAACAACATCTGTACACAACCACACAGAATGTTCGAGTCTACTCCAGTGATTCCCAACCTTTTTCGTTTTGAAGGAACCCTTAAAATATTTTGTAAAATCTAGCAGAACCCCTACCTGGCTGATAGGTATTAGTTTCGACAACGGTAAATTACAAAATATGTGTGCAAACCAGTAAGGTTAGTAGATAATAATTAACTCATACTTTTGAATAGAATATTTCAAGAGTATTTATTGAATATTTCTATTTACTAATTACTGTCCTACAGTACTTGAACATGGTTTATCAATATTCTTACTAACCACACTTTTGACATTATTATCGGTACTCTTCTCTTTACCTTCTTCGGATTGTCCAAAAATTATGGGCGAACCAATAAAAAGTAATCTTTTGCAAATTCTCACGAAACCCTGGACATGGGCTCGTGGAACCTCAGTGTTCTGCGGAACCGTTTGGGAATCACTGATCTAGATTATTAGTTGAATTTGTTTTTTCCATAGCTCTCAAAGTTGAACTTGTCTTTAATAAACTATATATTTAGTGTATAGCTCGGAAATAATAAAATACAATCACAAAGCAAATGAATTATTTTAATCTCGATATTCAAGTATAACTAAAATTTATTAGTGAATTCCTGTTTCATTTTCTTTTTTTTTCTTTTCGCAAAAACTATATGGAAACACCGTAAAATAATGTAATGTAGTTTCATTTTCTTTTTTTTTTCTTTTCGCAAAAACTATATGGAAACACCGTAAAATAATGTAATGTAAGTGATAAGGATGGAAGGCATACTTTAAATAGAGTTAGGTTAGGCCTTTATAGAAAACAAATACGCTTCTATTTTTATTTCTTCACACTCTCTCCACACTTGCATCTTCCGATCACTTTCTAACATAATTTCAAATGTTGGTAAATATTACATTTCATATTAAGAAAGACAAAAAAACACAAAATAACACAAACAAAAAAATTGTCAGCGACATATTAAAAAAAAAATCGGAATATAACAAATATGAAGCTACCAATTTTTCTTTTGTCTCTGTTATTTTGTATTTTTCTGCCATTAGTGAAACGAAAAATAAATATTTCTGAAAATTTAAAATCATGTTTAGCTGTGAAACCGGTCAGAAGATTTAAGTGTGAAGATTGTGTGAATCAATAAAGAGATAAGTTCATTTGTATGTAACCAAGCCCAAACCTAACTATATGTTCAAGTTGGCTTAACTCGATTCGATGTTCGAATGGTATAAAATGTTAATCTCGCGATAGATTGGAATGCATATGACGGTGAGACTGGATTTCAAATCCAGTTCAAGTATACCGACGGTGGTTTTTCATAAATGGTTTTTGACTCTCCCACCACACAAACACAGTTGATTTTTCTCTACATTCAGCTTTCTTCACTCATGACACATAAGCATAATTCTTGCATATGTGTAAAACCCAAACGGGTAGTAAGTCACAGTTATAAAAAAAAATTGGCTTCCTTCTCTGTCACTTACTTGACATGACTTTACATTGTTTTCATATATTTCTATGTAATTAGACAGTTATTTGTTTTATTTTCCTGTGAGAGCTGGTGATAGACACCCAGATATTTGGGACACGGGTCTACTGCACAGTGTTCCTGCCTGTGTACCCACCGGTATCACCCCCTGAACCGTCGCCACCATACTTCCTCTTGTGCTCCCGCACCACTTGGTCGATGGACTTGCTGTGACCGTTTCCGGACAGAGCGCCGTGGAGTCGCGATGCCAGGTAGCACATCACGAGCGCCGACAGGAAGAGGAGGCACCCCAACACTGAGGATATCACCAGGAACGTGCTGCACGAAACATCGATCATCGGTGAGCGCCGATAGAAGTCTGCAAAACGGGAGTGTGATTAAAATCAAAACCACCGTCATCCAACTTATTTGTCAGTCAAACAACAGTTAAAGATATTAGTGATTGACTTCTAACTAAAGTGAGCACGATCAAGGAGAACATCTAGCTTTTTTTCTTTCTCATATAGGGAGTGTGTTGTAATCATGAATACTTTAGACCTAAAGTTAATGATGGATCATTACGTTTGATGTGCGCCCTAACGGCCTCATAAAAGAAGGCGGATCTGACAATTTTGTATATACCTCTTTCTTTATCTGGAGCTACAATCGAAATGGTGACGAATTTTGTACAAAATTATATTTAGATGTTATATGGTCATACCTCAGAGTATTATTTAATTTTGTTTTTAATTCTGGATCTCAAATTAAGGGTATGGGTTATTTTCGAAAATTAAAATTTTTTCATAAAATTGCTCTGATGTTTTTGTTTAAAATGGTTACCATATTTGAAGAATGTTTTACATGATAAATAAAAATGCATGTCTGTTTATCTTATAACAATCGTTTTAAAGGTAGTTTACTGATTATTGATTTTTGAAAATTTGTAAATATTTAAAAATGGCTATAGCAATTTTGTTCAAAATTTATATCTGTTGACTCTTTCATATGAGTATCAAAATTATGTTTGTCTTTCTGAAAAAACATTGCTAAGAGAGAAATAACAGATAACTGATTTTTGATTGGTCATAAACTATAAGAGACTATGAGAAAGTATTTATGATTTTGCTGTACCATTTATCTAGCTATATGTTAGTAACACCTGAAAACACCTAAATAAAACTCATGTTATAGTTTGTGCACACCTCCTGGCATTAAAACAGTGTACTCAATGTTCTCGTTGAATTTGGCGAACTGCGTAGTGGTGTTGTAGTGGTTAGTGAGCGCCTGAGCTTGTGGTTCAACGTACGAGGCATTGGTGGAGAAACTGCGTCTCCTACGGCCGTGGCCCGATGGCTCGAATAGATCCAAACAGTATTCCTGGGAAACAATAAAAAAAATAATAGGTTTTTGGTACAGTTTGTTGATAACTAACCAATTGTTTTACTACCAAAATAGCTAATAATTATTTAATAATAGTATTATTCGTGTGACTATTTTAAACTCTTGAAAGACTTAAAATGATATTATATGAACAGGAAAAACTTGGGAAAGTCGAGGAAGTTTTATAAAGTCATTAGAATTTTCAGTTATTTTAGCATTACTTTTGGAAGAAGGTGGAAGATCATAACCCAGTGTAAATTACAGTCCAATATTTATAGAAGCAGCTTTTTATAAAATATTTTTTTTTTGTAGACAAAATTGATAACATCTCACTATATTATTAGTGTTATTTTATATATATTGATAATATGTATCAGAAATGACAGCTGCAGATCACATGACTTGATGTATGAATACGAGAAAGTAGATCTAGTAACTTTTCTAGTTATATAAGGTTCTCTTTATGGAGATTGGACTGTAATAGCTTTATCTACAAATCATGTAATTTTTTTCAAAAGGTGCAGACATATTTATCTTTAATAATTCTTGTGCCAAGAATTTTCTAGAAAATAGTGTAAATAACATGTTTTTTTACTAATAGCTGTGGTCTACTGGTCGGAGTTACTGGTTACAGTCCAGAGGTCCCGGGTTCGATCCCCAGCGCTTCCAGAATTTATCTGTGAAGCAGTGGCTCTCGAATGAGGAAATAAAAGTAGCGGCTCTTATCTAGAAAACTGAGATTAACGGCCGGATATTTCTATATACTAACAGCACTACACCTATCTGTAAATGTTGGCACTATCATCCCTCTGTCGGTATTGCTCGCTTGTGGGCTTACCCCATGGAGAGGAAAGACACATATCTTATGGTCTGGAAAATTTTGGAAATTTCAAAACTTAAATAGTATATAACCCCGATGCAAAAAAAATCTTTGTATCTTTTTTTTGTTTGTTTTCTTTTGTTTACATTGAGTCTTAAGTAAGTACATAATTATGACGGTAGGTTTTTTTTAATGGCAAAGGAATAGGATGTTGAATTGTAGCTAAATACACCAGCATTTATTTTTCTAAAAAAAAAAGGTGTAAAACCACCCAGTGGAACATGAACCTCTCAACCAGGGTTTGAACCCAAGCCTACATAATCAAAGTTGGTCAAGCTAGTGCAGAGCCCCAGTCATTGAAGAGTCCGGGTGCGAGTAAAGAGAAGCCACTGACCGGTTGACAGTCGGCGGCGTCCATGCACGCCTTGATCTGCGAGTGGATCCACAAGGTGGATCTCTCCCTCATGGTACTCAACAGGAAGGCCTCAAAGTCGAGGAACACTTCGTTGTAACGCTCCCGGTACCGGGCCGGCTGGTGGGGGATGATGGTCGCAAAGTCACGGTTCCGGCACCTTCAAAAATGACCGACAAACATTTTGTTAGCAAATATAAAGGGAAAATGACGCCAAAAGGATGTATTAAATTAAAAATATAACAGAACTATTATTTTGGGCTTTAAGTTGTGAATTTTCTCAATCTGGCAGCAAGATATATTTGGTTTCATTTGAGTGTGTGTTTGTGTCTGTGTATGCTTTATATATATATATATATATATATACTTTTTAGCATTGCGCTAATTACGCTAATGGTTTTAGAAAGGTTATATTTC
>CABFWB010008498.1:0-17609 GCA_902151455.1 Timema bartmani
TTCCTTCACCTCTGACAAGACGTGTATTAATCACAACTTGTGAATGTGAGGAATGTCAGGCCTCCACCGTGGTTTGGATTCCACTGTAGGTCCTCCATTTCATCTCACAATCAGCCTACCATTACATTACACATTAGCGTAAGTGCGAACGGGTAGTAAGACGCGTTAATAATAATAGTTCGGTCCCTGACTTACAGTTTTCATTCATAATAGCCAGAGAAGACTGTCTAACCGCTAACCTGCCCCCTCCCCCACCCTCTCTGTCCTACCCACAACTTCAGCCCAAGACTTTCCTGTCCACCTCTGACGAAGATAGGTTTTTTGGTTCTCAACGGGACGGACCGTTAGCATCCACTTTCATCTTTTTCTCAGCGACACAAACGCTATCTTACAGATCTTTCTCGACATAACGCTGTCCAAACAACGTTAAGGGGTTTTCCCTAAATTGTCTCACACTCTCCTTCCAAGCAAATGTGGGTGCACTTCCTCTAAATACACCTACCTCATCCCTAAACTAATAGCGTAATTAGTACATAGGCGTATAAACCGAACGGGTGGTAGGACGCGGTGCTAAAAAAACTTTTCAGAAAAACAAAATACAAACATAATTCTTTGTCATGTCAAACACTTCCCAGATAACCATTTTAAACAAAATTATTTCCAAATGTCTAAAAATATCATATTTTCAAAATGCCCTCATTATTAAAATAAACCATGGGTGTAGCTATGAATTCTGTCATCCAGGGAAACTAGGATCCCACCTCCCCTCCGTACCACTTATGATTTTTAAGGCCATTTTGACTTAAAACGCATCTTTTATATTCAACTTGATAATCAATATTTTATAATAACTATAATAATAATAATTATTATTATTTTTTACCCACCTTGGTGTTCATGGTCTAGCGTACTAAAATCGTGTTGGATTAGACTGCGGAGGACGGGGAGATCAGGGTTTTTATCCCGGTCGGGTGTATTGAGGTTTTTTTCCCTAAATGGTTTCTTACTCTCTCTCCCTAGGTAAATGCGGGTAAACTGCCTCCAAATTACACATACATTATCCCTAACTCATTAGCATAGCTAGTACATAAGAGTAAAACCAAAATGGATAGTAAGACGTGGTGGGAACAAAATAACTCTTTGGTTAAGGTTTTGAAAGATAAAACACACAAATAATATAATACTTGTATTGCAATAAATTAAATAAATAAAAAAGTAAAAATAGTCATCATAACCTAAGCCTCAAAATTTAAAATGTGTACAATTTTATAAAAGTATGAAAATAAACATGATACCTCAATAAAAATAATGTAAAGTGTAAAACTTCTCTCTAAATCATAAAAAACTCTTCAAATTTTACTATCAGGGCCATGCTCTATGCTCTTGACAAAAATTACGGTTTGGGCCATGTAGTGCCTTAAATATGTGTTTAATGTAGGATTTTACTTTTTTAAAAACCACAATATGTTCTTCGCCAAGTTTGGGTCAAACTACTCATATCTGTAGAGTCTAGGCCTATGCACACTTATAAGGTTGGATAGAGAATTGATTTTACCATCACGGCCCCGCCTTGTGCTCTTGACACGAATTTTGACTTGGGACCTGGAGCGCCTTAAATATGTGGTTAATGCAGGATTTTACTTAATAAAACTTGGTTCTTCCCCAAGTTTGGGTCAAATTGCTCGGATTTGTAGGGTCTAGGCCTATGCACACTTGTATGGTTGGATAGAAAATTTAATTAACTATCAGAAACCCTCTTTGTGCTCTTGACACAAATTCTGGTTTGGCAACTGGAGCCCCTTAAAAATGTGTGTAAAGCATGATTTTTCTCTTTAAAAAAAAGTATGTTTCACCCCATGTTTTGTTCAAATTGCTCAGATCTGTAGGGTCTAGGCCTATGCACACTTATATTGTTGGATAAAGAATTGGTTTTACTATCAGGGTCCCACTTTGTGCTCTTGACACAAATTTTAGTTTGGGCCCTGCAGCGCCTTAAAAATGTGTTTAGTACAGGATTTTACTTAAAAAAATATGTACTTCACGCTGTTTAGGCCAAATTACTCAGATTTGTGTTTTAAGCCCAATCGAACATAATGTTAGAGATTTTTGGAACTTTTTTAATCTTAAATATTTCCTTTTAAAAAAAAAATTCTAATCGCCCTGTATAATATTTTCTGAACTAATTTTGTGTTGGTTATATTTGTTTTTCTTGTGTTGTTTATAGACGTGTAGTTTATTGTGCTGTGGAATAGTTCAGCCCAATAATAACATGTCGTTGTTAAAGTAGCTACTGCTGTCAATTTACCATAATATAGTATTTAAATATAGGGTTGCCCACAAAAAGATACTAAGGTTATTTATATATGAATATATATATAAATATATATACAAATATCTATATATTTTCGTATAAAACAAGCACCTTATATACAGTTATATTATGTAAGATTTATAAAAATAAGTTTAATAATTTAAAATCCATGTTTAGATTTTAAAGTAATAAGACAATAAGTAAACATATTATCTTTTTTATATTAACATAGAGATAGTGCTGTTCTCTAGTAAGCACGTAATGAGTTCAGGAGAGTCTCTGCGGCTGCCATCTACTAGACATGTGGCACCGCAATTAAATGGATACTATTCAGGATTTTGTGGATATAATGCAAATATTTCTAATGGATACAAATCAGACTTTTTACTTGTGGTGCTTGTTTAAGAAAATGTCTGAATGGAGACCATTCAGAATGGATACAATTCAAGATTTTGTGGATATTATGTGAATGGATACAAATCAGACTTTTTATTTGTGGTGCTTGTTTAAGAAAATGTCTGAATGGAGAACATTCAGAATGAATACAATTCAGGATTTTGTGGATATAATGCAAATAATTACAGTGGATACAAATCAGGATTTTTGTTAAAGTCGTTTATTTGAAAACTCTCTGAATGGAGACCATTCAGAATGGATACAATTCAGGATTTTGTAGATATTATGAGAATGGATATAAATCAGACTTTTTATTTGTGGTGCTTGTTTAAGAAATGTCTGAATGGATACAATCCAGTCGTCTCTGAAATAGGTGGTAAAGGGGGAGAGGGGGATTAGTCCATAGCCATTCAAACTTCCCCAACCTCGGACCTCTTTTTCTATAGTCTATTGTGTGGCAATACAATACACTTGTCAGAAGTGAAAATGTGTTAACTGTGGTCGATTACCGAGACAAGTGACCAAGAACAATCCAGTAGCAATTTGGATCTGGACTAAAATATAATAAAGGGGGGAAAAAAAGATACTTGCCAAAATGTACAGCGCTGTTGGCGTATAACCCGAACGGGTAGTAATACGCGTTGCTAAAAAAAAAGCACTGTATCCAGAATAAGTATAGGGAGGGGTGGGTGAATTATAATTAACACACTTTTATTTTTCCCCGCATCTCACTTCACGTCCGGCCTATTTGCATTTTAACTACGCTAATGTGGCAGGGATGAATAAGGTAGAGTTCAGAGGAAAGGTATTCGTAATTGTATGGAAGGAGAGTGGAAAACTATTTATAAAGAACCACTCCCAGTATACCCAACCATTATTTAAACCTTGACCTTCCCGTCATCAGTAAACCAGACTACACGAACTTGATATTTAGTCTACGTACCCGCCAGTATAGGTAAGAACACAACCATTAAATCAGCTTCAGTGATCGGATGGTCTAAGGTGTCACTCTCACAATAGGTTGGATAGTTGGGAAGAGGTGTTGGAATCCCGGTCGGGCGTGCTGAGGGTGTTGTTTTTTGCAAGTGGCTTTCCACTCACCCTCTATCCAAATGAGGGTGCACTTTCTCTCAAGTATAGCTTCCTCATACTTAACGCATATGATTTATTTATGGTTCAGATACGTATAACCCGAAAGGGTAGTAAGACGCAGTGACAAAAACTTGATGAAAATGTTATATTATTTAAAACAATATAATGTGAATATGAGAATATGTAAACATTATCGATGGTCGCATTGCTTACTGCGTCACTCTCGTGTTAGACTGGATTGCCAGTGATGGGGCTGTTGGAGTTCGAATCCCGGTCAGGTGTATCGAAATGGGCGAGGATGTTGTTTCCTAAATTGTTACCCACTCTTCCTCCACTTAAATGCGGGTACATTTCCTCTTAAATTGCACTATCCTTATTACTATTATATTAGCATAATTAATGAATGCATGCGTACAACCAGAATGGCTACTAAGAAGCGATGAGAAAAAACATAGGCCTTATAAAATAATATATTTAAATATATCTTAAAACTCTATAATAGTTTTATTTAGGCCATCAACCAATCCATTAGAAAATACTTTTGAAAATTACATAAATGAAATAGTATGATTCACTAGCTAGCAAGTAGTCCCTGTCCCAATAATTATGCTCAATATAGTTAATAAACACAAAGTAATTTTATCAAACTTAATTATTATTTTAAAATTGTAATAATTTTTTTACTATTCTTGCACGTGAATTTCTCTAGAACTAATCACGCTTCACTGAACATGTAACAATGTAATCTTTTTAACCAGTCCTCAATAATGTTTTATCATTTCATAAGCATGTTTTAGCCTCCTTAGATGAGGTTGTATTAACAGCATAGAGACAACCAAAACATCACACTCACAGTTTATGTTTCTCACCGCGTCTTACTACCCGTTTGGGTTATACGCCTATATACTAGTTAACGCTAATGGGCTAGTGATGAGGTAGGTGTAATATATAGGAAGTTTACCCGAATTTGCTTGAAGATATATGTAGAGAGAGAGTGTGGGAAACAATTTTTTAGGAAAAACCACTCTCAGTGCACCCGACTGGAATCGAACCCCGATCTCCCAGTCCTCAGCAGTTTAGTATGACACGAGACCAAAGAGGCTAGTAAAATATTTTTAAAGTGGCAATACCTATTTGGTTCCAAATGGGTATCTTGTGAGTGTTTTACATGACAAATACCATTGTATACTTGTTTTTGGAATAAAATGTCGTTCAAGAGTAGTTTATTGATGGCTGATTTTCTAAGAATTTGACATTTAAAAAAAAATTGTTTTAACGATTTGGTTCCAAATTTTTTACAGTAAAAATAACAAAGTATAGTTGTATTTGGAATAAAAAGTCGTTCAAGGGTTGGTAATTGATTACGGATTTTTCAAAATTTGGATGTATTTTAAAAGCGACTCTAATGATTTGGTTCCAAATCGATAGATCCTGGGAGTGTTTTCATTACCAAGAGCATTGTATGCTTGTATTTTGAATAAAAGTTGTTTAAAGGTAGTTTACTTATGACTGATTTTTTTAAAACTTTAAATAGTTTTAAAATGGCTTTAGCGATTTGGTTCCAAATGGGTCTCTTGGGAGTATTTTACATGAAAAATAACACTCGATACTGGTTTTTGGAGTAGAAAGTAGTTTAAAGATATTTTACTGATGACTGAATTTTCAATAATGAACTAGATGAGAAAGTTTGTATGGTAGTGCAATACCATTTATAATGTTTATTTGTAGTGGTGCTGAACGAATTTCAGTTATTTAACACACAGAAAAGTAATTGAATATATTAATTAATTTTGGAAATTTCGAACCCCCACCCCACTCCCTCCTACCATTTCCTCAACTCCCACTTAGATATTTCAAATTTTAAGATTTATTTGATTAACATAACCTGCTCGACAAATTTACATTTTTCTAGCATACCAAAAAGCTTTTTTTTCTTTCTATACAAGGGTAGTAAGACGCAGTGACAAAAACTTGATGAAAATGTTATATTATTTAAAACAATATAATGTGAATATGAGAATATGTAAACATTATCGATGGTCGCATTGCTTACTGCGTCACTCTCGTGTTAGACTGGATTGCCAGTGATGGGGCTGTTGGAGTTCGAATCCCGGTCAGGTGTATCGAAATGGGCGAGGATGTTGTTTCCTAAATTGTTACCCACTCTTCCTCCACTTAAATGCGGGTACATTTCCTCTTAAATTGCACTATCCTTATTACTATTATATTAGCATAATTAATGAATGCATGCGTACAACCAGAATGGCTACTAAGAAGCGATGAGAAAAAACATAGGCCTTATAAAATAATATATTTAAATATATCTTAAAACTCTATAATAGTTTTATTTAGGCCATCAACCAATCCATTAGAAAATACTTTTGAAAATTACATAAATGAAATAGTATGATTCACTAGCTAGCAAGTAGTCCCTGTCCCAATAATTATGCTCAATATAGTTAATAAACACAAAGTAATTTTATCAAACTTAATTATTATTTTAAAATTGTAATAATTTTTTTACTATTCTTGCACGTGAATTTCTCTAGAACTAACACGCTTCAATGAACATGTAACAATGCTAATCTTTTTAACAAGTCCTCAATAATGTTTTATCATTTCATAAGCATGTTTTAGCCTACATAGATGAGGTTGTATTAACAGCATAGAGACAACCAAAACATCACACTCACAGTTTATGTTTCTCACCGCGTCTTACTACCCGTTCGGTTTATACGCCTATATACTAGTTACGCTAATTGGTTAGTGATGAGGTAGGTGTAATATATAGGAAGTGTACCCGAATTTGCTTGAAGATATATATAGAGAGAGAGAGTGTGGGAAACAATTTTTTAGGAAAACCCACTCTCAGTGCACCCGACTGGAATCGAAGCCCGATCTCCCATTCCTCGGCAGTTTAGTATAACACGAGACCACAGAGGCTGGTAAAATATTTTTAAATGGCAATAGTGATTTGGTCCCAAATGGGTATCTTGGGAGTGTTTTACATGTCAAATAAAACTGTATATTGGTTTTTTGAATAAAATGTTGTTCAAGAGAAATTTACTGATGACTGATTTTCTATGAACTTGACATTTAAAAAAAATGGTTTTAATGATTTGGTTCCAAAGGGATATCTTGTGAGTGTTTTACATTACAAATAACAATGTATAGTTGTTTTTGGAATAAAAAGTCGTTTAAGGGTTGGTAACTGATTACAAGTTTTTCAAAATTTAGATATATTTTAAAAACGGCTGTAATGATTTGGTTCCAAATCGATACCTTGGGAGTGATTTCATTACGAATAGCATTGTATGCTTGGATTTTGAATAAAAGTTGTTTAAAGGTAGTTTACTTATGACTGATTTTTTTTGAACTTTTAATAGTGTTAAAATGGCTTTAACGATTTGTTCCAAATGGGTTTCCTGGGAGTATTTTACATGAAAAATAACACTCGATACTGGTTTTTGGAGTAGAAAGTGGTTTAAAGATATTTTACTGATGACTGAATTTTTAATAATGGGCTATATGAGAAAGTTTGTATGATAGTGTCATACCATCTATTATGTTTATTTGTAGTGCTACCTATACCTGCTTAACGAATTTCAGTTATTCACCCCACGGAGAAGTAATTGCATGTATTCATTAATTTTGGTAATGTTGTCCCCCCACCCCACTCCCTCCTACCATTTCCTTAACTCCCACTTAGATATTTCAAATTTTAAGATATATTTGATTAATATGATGGGTCCTTATACCTGCTAGACAAATTTACATTTTTATATCACACCAAAAAGTTTTTTCTTTCTATACAGACCCCCGTAATCCCTTCCCCCCCTCCACATCCATCAGCGTTGCGATTACATAGCTAAATATCGAAGGATAAACTAGCAAATATCTAGTAGCAAGATGATAAATGAAATATACAGCTTTTGCTCACATAGTTCAGTGAACTGTGTGCCCTTTGGCAAACCATATGCTCATTAATTCAACATGGTCCAGTTTCACAGTCAAACTTAGCAAAACGACACCGATCCAAACTTTGATGGAATGGGATAGTTTCGCAAATGAAACCAGCTCCATTACATTCTAGTTTAGGCAGGTGTCGTCCTGTATCTCATGTTGACACGCACTTGAGGCGTACTAATTCTGACTATGAAGGCTATATTTATAGGAAGTGTACCCGCATTTGCATAGAGGTAACGTTGAAAACAATTTTTGAAAAACCACCCTCAGTATAGCCGACCGATATTTGAACCTCGATCTCCCCGTCATCAGCAGTCTAATCTACTCCAAGAGTAGCACCTTTGACCATGCGGCCACTGATGGGGATGCACAGGAAAAGTTTATTTTTGTGTTGAAAAAACTCATTTTCGAACTTTTCTATTATTACAATCTTCATTATTTTAATTCTATTAACTCCAATCCTCAAAACTGTTGTTGATGGACTAGTTAGTCCTCCTCTGGTAAGATCAATAAAATAGTTAACATGTTTGTAAAATGCCATAGATGAAACAAGAAGTGGAGTTGCTAGACACTGCTCAATCAAATGTAAAACATTTCTTTGTAGATTAACTTTTGGCTTCTTCCTTATTTATTTTCTTCTGCTGCTGCTTTAGTTACTTTTGATTTTATATTATTCCATTATATTTATATTTCTTCTTATTTTCAACTTTTTTCCAATATTTGGGTTCGAAAGTAAATTGAGATTCATATTAGTAAAATAGTGGATTCAACTTATAATTTTCTCATTTTTACTTTCTCTCGACACCTCGGAGGGAAAGTTTTGTGATCATCAAAAAAATCAAACTCGAGATTTTGATAATGCCGACGTTTCATGACTCCATGAAACCAAAAAAGTGGTTTTCGCAATTCCATCTGTCTGTTTGTCTGTACCTCGGGCTAGAGCCGAAACTATTTTACTTATTGGGCTAAAACTTGGTATCCATAGTTTTCATTAGGTCCTCCTGAAGGGTTTTTGGAATTATATATTCAACCCTAAATTTAAGGGTAGTTTACTGAAGGGCAAAAGGGGAAAAATAGATTTTCTCTAAATAACTCAAACGATTTTGAGTAAATTCTTTATCTAGGCACTGTTTATGATTTTAAACAAGATGGAAATTTTAATTTTCTCATAAAATGACTTTGAGGGTACTCACCATAAGGAAATTCTCCAATTTTGATTATTCCTCCGAAACCATTTGAGACACGAATTAACTTAACATTGCAAAGTTGTATTCCTATTAAAGATAAAAAAAAATTATTTGAAATATATTTTTATAAAACCAATAATTTCTTAGCTATAAGCAAATATATATACTTTTTAATTCAGGTCTTTGAAAATGAATTTGATTCTTATGCTCTTTGATAGACATAGATATTTCTCTTTTCTCAATTTTTCTGAAACATTGTTCCTAGTTCCTAATACTATAGAATAAGTAACAGTGTATATTATTTCATTTATGTTCTATGGTGTAGTGTTTCTACAACAATGTAGGCCTATATTTGGTTTCACAAATCCTACGAGTTTTTAGTAAATGTATTTTAAGATAAAAGAGAAAGTCTCTGTGGTGCACCGTACTATTTATTTGTGATTTTACCCTCTTAACTACATAAATATGTATGTTTAATTCCTTTGACTAATTTCTTAGACTAATGTAAAATCAAGTCAAGGTCTTCATCATTGTATTCGATATACTTTTTGAGACTTTTTTAAATCTCTAATTTATCGAATACCTTAGGACTCGGGAGACTCGAGTATTTAAACGTCCCATCTCTAATAAAAATGTATGCTAGTTGAAAATAAATTGACATATTCATCCGTGAAATCAGTACCAATGTCTGATTTCAAAACCATTTGAACTATTCTCACACTACGATTAGAAATGACTTCGGGCACTTTTAAACTGTTTCACTCTTTTGACATTAAACCTGCTCTAACTCCGTTAATACCAAACAATACCAAAAAAATCAAGCTATACAACAGACATAACAGAGAATAATCGACTGCTGCAGAAGCTGGAAAGGTTACCAACCTCAACTTCAGATATTTTTAGGATATAGAAGGTCGTTAATGAATCATATTTTTCACTAACTTTATTCAGATTTGGCCTATAAAAGTAATTATTAAAATATGAACCTATGTTGGTCATATGATCGCACATTGTTACCCTAGGTATTTCCTAAGATAATATAATTATTAAAACAAGATTACAGCAGCAAGTCTGTGTGACTATTACAGGTGACAATTGTATAAATGGCTCCTATTAACTTAAGCCCTTTCGCTCACCAAGAAGGTAAATGTTAAAAGGTGAAATAAAGGATATACAATTACCTAAGTCCTTTCAAACACAATATCTATTCTCTACCAAATGCGCTCAAAAAGACTTATGTTGACTTAAACCTATTATACCAACAATGATGTGAAAATTCTGCTTGGGTCTTTTAAACCAGGAGTAATATAAAATCTCCCGATCATGATTGACTTAAGTCCTTTTTACCAATCGATAGAGGAATTTTTTCTGACTCAGAATCTGATCCCAACTCAAAAGTGATATTTTCTTACCTAAGTCCTTCATACTTATCACTACAGAATTAATTCAGCAATACTGCACGTAGTTACCCGTACCGGTGGCGTAGTTAGTTAACGTGCAAGTTTCGTGTTGAGCTAGACTGCCGAGGACGGGGAGATCGAGGTTCGAATCTCGCTCGGGTGGACTGGGGGTGATTTATTCTAAACGGTTTTCCACTCTCCCTCAACGCAAATGCGGGTTCACTTCCTCTATATTCAGCATTACCAATTCCTAATCCGTTACTATAATTAGTACTTAAGCGTATAACCCGAACGAATATAAAGATTCGGTTCTAAGTATGCACGTAGCTGTGTTGACCGGCCTCAACGCAGTGTTGCAAAACTTCAGTATTCCGGCCTGTAAAGACCACCGTGAACCATTCATTATAAAGTAGTTTTTCTGTGTACAAAACTTTTTCTTTATAAGAAAGTAAAACCCGTGTATTTTATACGCGTATATTATGACTGCAGTAAAAAGACTTAAGGTGGGGTGCTAGTGAGCGTGAGTTTAGGGCAGTATTTTCGAAGTTTTTATAGCATAAACATTTATTTGGCCAAAAATAAATCTAATATTTATTCTATAGAAACATAGAGTTTAGTTTTCCGCACATGCTAATCTCAACAGTTCTTGAATGTCTGCCAAGGATGTCCTGGAATTTAGTGACAACTTTTTCTCTTCATTTAAAAAGTTTGTGACCAAATGCCGCTATGCTCATGACAGATATTAAAGAACTGTTGAGATTAGCATGTGCAAAAAACTAAACTCTATGTTTCTATAGAAGAAATATTTGATCTATTTTTCCCAAAAAATGTTTATGCTATAAAAACTGCAAAATTAATGCACTAAACTGGCGCTCACTAGCACACCACCTTAAAATGTAAAAGAAACCAGTTTGGGTGGTTAGTTTATCTCTTCTTGAGTAATTATATATAGTGAAGATTATATACATGGTGATGATAATATTAATCGTTTTATATTTTTAGTTTTAATATTTGTTTTATAAATATTATTTTTAATTATTAGACCTAATTTAATTGGAATTTTATTACGATTGGATGGTTTAGGTTGTTGAGAAAGGGGGCTTTGGACAAACTGCCCGATTAGCCCTCCCCCGACAAACAGCCCACCACTTCTAGGTGACCCTGCTATTGATTCATATTAATAATCATGAAGTGGTTAATACATAGCCTACTTTTAATTTTAATGCATCAATTTAATGCATAATTAAAACAAAAGATCAAATGTTTAATGTTCACATCAATGTTGAGAAGGAATTGAATTCTTTTGTTTTGTATATATAAAAATGATTTACGCTATTTTGCTGTATTTGTACACAAATACATCATTTTAATGTTATACATGCATAGATTTAAAAAAGAACAATTTTTATGTGCATATTTATCACTATAAAGAAAGAATTGAATTTGTTTTGTGTGTGTCCAGCAAAGGTAAAAATCAATTACACTAATCTGTTGTTTTTTTTTGCACCACGTCTTACAACCCGTTCAGGTTGTACGCCTATGTATTAATTACGCTAATGGGTTAGAGATGAGGTAGGTTGAATTTAGAGAAGTGTATTGGCATTTGAAAATTGAAAACCATTTAGGGAAAACCACCCTCAGTACACCCAGCCGGGATTGAGCCCCGATCTCCCCATTATCGGCAGTCCAGTATGTTACGAGACACTATTTTGTTATTTTTGGATACTTTTATCTATACTTTATGGTTTGAGCCTTTACCTTTATAAAGGATTAAAGCTTAGTCAAAATCACTCATAAATTTGTGAGGTATCGGCTCTTTGAGTTTTAAACTTATTTTTAACTACTTTGTTACTTTATTCCAGGTAGCTATATTAAATTTAAAAAAGTTACTGGTTCTAAATATATATTTGTTTGAATTATTTGGATAAGAATGCACTGCAGATAATATTAATTTTTGAATATCATATGATTTTAAGGCCTTTGACAAATAAATACTTTTTAAGACATAGGCCTACACAACATAAAATATTAAATATTTTGAAATTTTTGGGAGGACATTTCTATATAAAAAAAAGTCTGAACATGGAGTTAGTGTCCTTGTGTCATTTTTAAACCTTCACTGTTATCCCCATCCCATTAGTGTAACATTTTATTCCATCATGTCTTACTACCCACCCGGGCTATATGCATTTTAATTACGCTAATAAAGTGGAAAATATAATTGAGAGGAAATGAATTTGCATTTGTGTGGAGGTAAAAACACTCTCATTACAGCCGGCCGGAATTCGAACACTGATCTCACCGTCACCAACACACCAGAATACATTAATTTATTTCGCGTGTTCTCCGATGCGGATATTAATGTAATTGAAAGTGCGCATAGTCCGAACGTGTAGTAAGACATGGCGTGGAAGAAAAATGGAAATATATCATGTGAAGTAAAGCTATGCGCTTAATGTTACTTTTTTAAGAACCAATAATGCTGATATTCTTAATTTGAACTTTGAACAGCTCTGGTATTGGATTGGTGAAATGGAGGATGATAAAATTAAACTTGGGATGTAAATTTTAGAGATATGATGATGTACGAAGTTTGGTCAAAATTCAACTTATTGACTCAGTAGCAACTGAAGATATACTAAAAAATATTATTTTATCTCATCAGAGTTTCTCAGAGCCTCAATTTTACTAAGCTATTTAACTCGCTACTCTTTAACAAATTCACTCTCAGTGATTATATTCGTTCAGTATAATTAAACAGAAGAGTAAAATCGCTAACTAATTTACTCACCTGATCGCTCGCTATTGTATTCAAGGGTACAGCCAGGGGAATGAAAGGAAAAGGGGGTTATTACCTCCCTCCACCTCCCCCCAAGGTAGCAAACAATTAAAGAAAAAACTTAAAACATATGAATTAAAAAATACAATAAAGAGCTCTGAGAATGTATCGAATGTCGAATACATTGTTTAAATTTCAAGGCCAGCCTTGTGAACTAAATAATTCAAAATGTATAGAGAAAAGTGTCCCTAAAAATATTATTTAAAAAAATTATAGAGGTTTCATCTCAGTAATGTCTACCCCCCAATCCCAAAGTAAATATCTAGATCCACCATTAAATATTCTCATGTTTGATGTAATCAAATGGCTCCTTACCATCCGGCACAAATACGTTGAGATAAAGGCAATCCTCGCTAAACTTGATGGCCTGTTCTGGCAACAGCTGTTGGAACAGGCGGTCATGTTTCTTGAGATCGTCCTCGTTCTGGATGCAAGCCGGGGCGAACTCAGTGGCGTTGCGTGGAGTGTTCCAAGTCGGAAGGGGCCTGGTGACAGGCGGCGCAAAGCGCAGTAATTTCAGAGGCGGGGCCGCGAAAGGAATGCCCAAGTAAACGGAAGCCCTTTGGGAACGGGTGACTGCCACCTCTTTCCCCTCCACTATCCCTTGTCCTGGGATATTCACGTGAGGGACGTCCCGACTCTGAACCTCTAGGAGGTACAGGGAAGCGAGCCAGTAGAAGGTTCTTTTCCACAACGCGCACATGGTTTCGATCGTCAGCCTCGTGCTGGACTGACCCTTTCCCCCTCTGTCTGGCCCTTCTTGGCTCAGGTCAGAGTCGGCGCTTGATCCATGCTCTCAGTATCGCGTGACTCCTGACATTGAAGGAGACCCTCAGTTTATGCAAAACATTTGAGTATGTACGAGTCCTGGGCGATGGGGAAAACATCCGTTCAGAGAACACCTAAAATCCTTTCTTTCTACATAATATATATATTCTTAAGTCTGGGTTCACGCTCAAAATATTTAGCGTTTATGTGTGACTCAACAAATATAAAATCAATGTTATCCAAAGCAGGGTCTACATACTCCATTTCCATAAAGCTCAGTAAGAGCTGCAGATAGTTTGCTCTGTCCACCGAGTGACAATCCGTATGATTCGTAACACTTCTTAGAAATTGGATCAACTTTAACTTTCTAAGGACTGTTGGTATGGACGGTTACGGAGAATCAATCACAGATAAACAAATAAAGTAACATAGAGGTGTGAATCGAAATGAAAGCATTAATGATAGCAAAGGAAACGGTTACGATTCTCCATTTTTATTTAACTATTTTCAAGAGCAATACCAAGAAAATTACAATAAATAAAGGCCATCGCTATTTTAACTATAGACTATGCATTAGCTGGTAAATAAAATTATGAAAGTGTTTATTGTGTCTATAGAATTTGTTGAAATTATATTTTCATTTCGATGAGTTTTATTAGACTTTCCCATTAGTTGACACAATATCATGTAATTAGGGAAACTGAGAGAGTGCACAAAACTAAAAATCTTAAGGGCTATAAGCTCGTTTAGGACTTTTAGGAAATGGAATTTGCGTAGTATGTTGATATTCCGGTTGATACGCGTGATTTGACAGGTCGTGTGCGTCTTAGTAGGTTTTTTTTACCACAGTGTCTTTACTACCTGTTCAAGTTATACGCATATATGATAATTATTCTAATGTGGTAGGTTTGAGGAAAGAAGCATTTGAGAGGTAATCTACCAGCATTTACGTGAAAGTAGAGTAGTAAACTATTTAGGTAAAGCCACCCTCAGTACACTCGATCAGGATTCGAACCCCGATCTACCCGTCATCAGCAGGCCAGTCTAACACGAGAATGACGTCTTAGACCATTCGGCCACTGAAGCAGGTGATCTAGTAGTCATTTAAACCACTGTTTGATATAAAAATATTGTGGCCTACAATCTTAAATATTACCACATGGAAAGAGATAATTTCAAAGAAATAGAAGGTAGTTTCTGCTAATTTCAATATTATTTGTTTTGTATATGACGCTGCATCTTACTATTATTCTATTTTTATTTATAATAAACTAAATAATAAGTATAAATATGTTTAGTAAGATTGATTTTTTAAATATTCAGATTAAGGTAATTTTACACTTTTAGAGAGTTTAACTAAAAACCGCTAGATAATTCTCTTACAGTCCAATTTTCATAAGAAGGGCCTTGTCTGACCGCTAAAAAGTTACTGGATATTTTCAAGACACATCGAACCGGCCCGCTTGTCTGCGTAGCTTTAATATTGTAGACTTGCTAATAGATCCAATTTGTTTGTTATACTATATAGACAACAAATTGTAGCAAACAAATTGGGTCTAGTCCCAAGTTTTTAATATAAAAGTTATGTTTTCGAATTTTTTTTAGGTAATTTATAGCAATAACATGAATTAATATAAAAATAAACTTTAATATGTAGCAACATAAATTTAAAATTGTAAAACAAATATAATTAAATTTTATATTATTATTATCACCGCGTCCTACAACCCGTTCGGGTCATACGCAGAAATTGTATAAAAAGAAAATATCCATACCAGCAGTCGCGTGGTCATAATAAGGTTTGCAATAAACTTTTAATATTTATAAACTAGGATATTACAAATGTGTGTATATTTTGTTTAAATGAACATGCTTACTTACTCTTTTGCATTAAGAATTCGAAAATTAATTACCGCACTGACAAAAGTATGACACCTATTCTTAGATTGAGATAGTTTTATCCAGTCCATCTCATTACATCCTATCCCTATCTTGAGCTAGCTTTATCCAGTCCACCTCATTACACCCTATCTCTATCTTTAGCTAGTTCTATTCAGTCCACCTCTATACAACCTATCCTTATCTTGAGCTAGCTTTATCCAGTCCGCCTTATTATACCATATCCCTATCTTGAGCTAGCTCTCTATCCAGTCCCCTTCATTACACCCTATCTCTTTCAGGTCCATTCAAATGTTATCCTCTCATGTAAGTCTAGGTCTTCCCAATGAAACAAATAAACATAACGCTGATAATTTACATCGATATGAAAGAAGACTTTAACCATGTGATTTGTATTAAATACTATAAGTTAAGATGGGGTGTAGGGGACGTGAGAAAAGGCCAGTGTTTTTGCAATTTTTGTAGCAGAATATTATTTGGCCAAAATAAATAAAATATTGATTCAGTAGACACATAGAGTTTAATTTTCTTCACAAGGTGATATCAACAATTGTTGAATATCTGCCATGAGCAGAGTGGCATTAGATAGCAAACTTATTAAATGTAGAGAAAAAGTTGTCATTAAATTCTAGTACGCCCTTTCAAGAAATCTTTAAGTAACCATGTGCAGAATTTTTTTAGTACCATGTCTTACTACGCGTTTGGGTTATACGCTGTGAAGAAAATTAAACTCTTTATTTGTACTAAAGCAATACGAGTATTTGATTTATTTTGACCAAAATATTTTTTTATGTAAAAAATATTTTGACCAAAATATTTTTTTATGTAAAAAACTGCAAAACTACTAACCTTTTCTCGCACTCCCTACATCCCCACCTTAACATTACGTAAGATACAACGTTGTTTTACCCACCTCATTTGGGGCTGTTAATGAGGCTTTCAAAGCATTTCTGGAGTTAGTATATTGTTTATATATATACTTTAACCCTTAACTTACACTCACTTTAAAAACTATTAGCATTAAATTTCCTTTTACCTCCACGGTTTTCACTATTTAATGTAAAAGTTATCAAAAAACCTTACAAGTATTCACCATATTGATACCATTTACAACATCGTACCAAGAAAACATATCTATGAACATTTATTTTATTGGTGACCTGGTGGTCTAGGGGTAAGGTGTCAGACTTCTGTGCTGGGGTCCGGGTTCAATCCTCGGTCCCGGCACAGATTTATCTGATTGTCGAACCCTTCCTTCAACTATGACAAGACGTGTATTAATTACAACTTGTGAATGTGTGGAATGCCAGGCCTCCTCCGTGGTTCGGATTCCACGTTAAACTGTAGTTCCTCCATTTCATCTCACAATCACCCAACACATTACACATTAACGTAATTTCGTATAACCCGAATGGGTAGTAAGACGCGGTGCTAATAATGATAACTTATTTTATTCGTTTCTATGGCGATAAATTAAAATTAACGTTGAGAAAGTACGCATTATATGATATACAACGTTGTTCCGTGGATAACTTTTGATAAAAATGTACCTTAAAACGTTGTTTGAACAGCCTCTTCAATTATTTGTGACCGTGTAAGGAACGGGCTTAATTAAAATTATACAACCCGCCTCGGTGGCGTAGTTGGCTAACGCGCCAGTCGTGTTGAGCAAGACCGCCGAGGACGGGGAGATCGAGGTTCGAATCTCGGTCGGGTGAACTGAGGGTGGTTTTTCCTAAATGGTTTTCCAC
>CABFWB010008500.1:0-17584 GCA_902151455.1 Timema bartmani
AATAATAATAATAATAATGCTAATAATAATAATAATAATAATAATAATAATAATAATAATAATAATAATAATAATAATAAATTTAGGGAGTGGTTTATCTCGCAAATAGCACTGTATACTTTATTTTTAGAATAGTAGTTTACTAAGGACTGATTTTTGTAAATTTTGAATAGTTTTGAAAATATCTATATCAATTTTGTTCAGAATGACAATGAATAATGTGTCTTTATTTTTCCAAAAAAATTAATTTAAGGGTAGTTTACTCAAACAAATTATAGAAAAAATTAAATTTTTCAAAATTGGCCTTAAAGATTGAGTTCAAAATGGGTATTTACTAGTAGTTTTTCATGATAAATATGAATCCGTCTATATTTTTACAAATTACAAATAATTTTAGTGTTGTTTGCGAAAATTTTATTTTTTAAGAATTATAAATTTGTTAAAAATTTGAATAGTTTGGTTTAATGTTTATAATTAAATAGTTTTTATTTTGATTAACATTATGATGTGCTTGTTTGCATGAGTAAAACTGATTTAAGGGTAGTTTACTTAAAGCATATTTTTGAAAATTTTCTTTGAAACTAATACACAATATGAGGAAGTTGGTGCGATTGTGTCATACGACGTATTATATATCTTGTTGACGAAACACTTGCATATTATATCGGAGGTTGAATTTAAAAATATATAGAAATTAGTAATTTTTGTTAAACATTTAAAAACATTATTAGAAATATTTATATTTATATTTAGTGATATTCCAATATATTTTATCTCTCGTTAGTGAAATAATACTTAGAAGATAATGCTTTGTTATTTCTTAAACAATTATGAAACAAGTAGATATATTCGATCGAAGTAAATTTAGCTCGAAATTTAAACACGATTTGTTTTCGAATTTTACATTAATATTAATCTTGAGTGTTTATGTATCCCCACACAATTACTCTGATTATTATATTAGTTTGTTCCCTAGGCACACATTCACGGACATTTCGTCTACAAACTCTACATTCCTCCAGTGTTATAGAACCAGCATAGCTAGGAACCTAAATAAGTACATAGACGCGGTGAAAGAAAGCACATGAACTCAAGAGGAAACCAAAGTTAATCCTTTATAAACATTGGTTATGTTTGCATGAAGATGGCGGTATTTATATTCTCCTGTTAACATGTTACTCAGGGGAACAACATGAAATGGTTTATTGATCTTATTGACCTGTGGTTCGGAGGAAAGATATAATGCTATATCTTGGTCATGTTGAATAGGGACTGTAGAAAATAATGTGTTGTGATGTATTGGTTATATTGAATAGGGACTGTGAAAATCATGCACTGTGATACATTGGTCATGTTGAATATACTAATTGACACAGTAAACATTGCATGCGGAAAGAATGTCAACTACTAAAGGGAGAGATCAATGATAACGTCATCAGTCGTTATTTTGATATTCTGGCTTGTACACTTCACTCAGCTTATGAGGGGGGTCTGTAAATTTGATAGTTTAGGACTTTCAATAGTTTTGTGTAAAATGTTTTTACTTTATTTTTACCTTTATTGACAAACATTACGGATACCTAATCAACTTTAAATATAAGGTACATAAAGTGTTTTTAAAATGGCTTCAAATAAGCGTGCTAAGCCACCTATTCACAATGAAGGACTTATGTTCCATTTTCAATTTGTTACTGACTGTACTAGATCACTCCTCTCACCCCTCCAATCAAACTGTAGAGCGATTGCAGTTCTTGGCCACAAGATGCGATGTTTTCTGTGTCGAGTAGCAGGGTGTCGTGAATATTATACCATGCTATCTTTATCTTGTGTATTAGGGGATGAATAAAATATAGTTGGTTTTATTTTGGTCCTATTTTATCGGGGTTAAAAGGAAAAATCTCCAGTATAATAGTGTTACTGTTTACTTGGAGATTAGAGAAAGGATATAATAACATTTATTTTTCCTTTCGATGTGAGAATAAGACACGTTTTATAATTCCTAATGACCTGGAGTATGAGAAATAGAAATGCTTCGAATTATATTTCCTGAATACCTGGGGATGGAGGACATATCATACTACGATACGATATCTTGATATCGACATCCATAACCTGAAGGATTAGCCATTAAGACATCTCTGGTTTTTTTATATCTGTAACTGGATTCAAGTACGTTCTGCGATTCCATTTATTTTCCCCCTGGTCATTTTAAAAGTACTTTGTTTTAGACTCATTGCGAGAAATTAAACCCTTTGTTTGTTTTTTCCCCTCTCCTTTCACCTCTGCTAGTAAATTCTAAGGGGTTATCGGTGTGCGCATGCTCTGTTTGGCTCGACGGGTCGCTCGCCCGGGCATCCGACCGCTCTGGATATTCAGTAGACGCTGGATCACATCGCTGGCCACTCGAGCGTCGTGCAGCGTCGCGTCGCTTCTCCTCAGCATCGGGTTTATCGCGTAGTGCGAGCCTCGTCAAGTGACCTGTTGACTCAAACAAACCAACAAGTGATATTCTTGTCCCCTTGTGGCTATGTCGAGAACTAGGATCATGGACTGTTCTCACGGGGCTTAGAGTAAACCTTCTGCAGGTAGATCATTAATTAGTAG
This sequence comes from Timema bartmani, assembly GCA_902151455.1. NCBI lineage: Eukaryota > Metazoa > Arthropoda > Insecta > Phasmatodea > Timematidae > Timema > Timema bartmani. Next base: position 2,605 of record CABFWB010008500.1, read on the forward strand.
TTATTTACTTTAAATACATTAATAACTCATAGGCCGGTTTGCAATATTTTACAAAATATGGAGGCTTAACAGATAACTAATGTGTTTAATTAGATTTAATACTCTTTAATTAAAGGTTAATCGTGTGCTTCTTTTATGTTAGTAACACATTTGATGTAATTTTGCCAATATGTGTGACCATGTGTGCAGGGAGATCTACAACACACTACCTAGATTAATACAAGTTAGGTAGAGAGTGTAACATTAAACGCTTGTTGGGAAAACATCTAAATATTGGCCTAACTATTATATGTAAATTATAAAATACAAATATTTTAGAAGTAATTAAATCGCAAAAATTATTAAATTCACCATGACAATACAACAATTATATACTAAAACTTATAAGAGATTGCGTAGCTTTTATTAAAAAAAAAACTATCATGATTAATTTCAATAGTTAACAGATGTTTGGAATAAATGTAACAATCATTTAAAATGTGTAAGTTATTCAATCACAGTAATTATACACATTTTTGGACGAGATTTAAGAATTTCACTATAATATTATTGTAAATTTTAATAATAAACAACACACCCGTATCGATTGCCACATGGTCTAAGGCGCTAATTTCTCAGTACATTAGACTACGATGACGGGGAGATCGAGGTTCGAATCTTTGTTGGGTGTACTGAGAATGATTTTCCAAAATTGTTTTACACTCTACCTCCACGCAAATGCGAGTACACTTCATCTAAATATAATATATATAATCTCTAAAACTATTCGTGTAATTAGTACACAGGTATAGAAACCAAACGGGTAGTAAGATATGGCTTTAATAATAATAATTATTATTATTAATAATAATAATAATAATAAACAAAATATGGACGGTATTTAATGTTTATAATATTAAAAATCATAAAGTTACAACCCAAGTAGGTATTTTTTATATATCTATTAATTAATATAAAATCGTTATGTTATGTTGTCAAGACGTTTAAACCAAATAAGTCCGATCCTGTTGATACAACATTACAGTGTTCAATTAATTTTCCTATAATTAACTACTGTATTTTATTGTATAAACAATCTGATCATATCAAGTATAGTATATATATACATTTGTTTTAGAACATTTTAATTGATACAAGTGGTTTTTATAATTTTAAAAGAAAAATGTAACCTCTAGAGTATTTAAATAAAACTGTTATGGCTTTACTAGCACTGGGTGATCACGCCGACAAAGACGTCAGTTTCATATTGTCTTGTTTTATGATGGAGGGAAGATTTGAGGACAACCATGGACATAGCTGAGGTTTATTTTCTCAGTAAATTTACCAAACAAATTCAGCTACATAACGGCTAAATTATACCTTTCTTCTGTTTCATTGGAAGGCCTCCATGTGGATGGTTCGGACTGTATTAGCCGGGAAACTAATGAAGAAACGCAGTATAGTTGATGCGTTTTAATCATCTGTCCATGATTTATTTATATATCACGGTTTTCTCCCTCCGAAATAATTTCAAAATTAGTTAAAACAAATTAAAGCAAGCTTAATTTCTAGATAACCAAAATAATATTTTTAAATATTGGGAAATCTTTTGTTAAAGTTTCAACAACGCTGCTTAATTTATAAATGTGAGATATTTAGTGAATAGTTTCTGGAACGACTGATTATAGCAGCATACGATGGAACGACTGATTATAGCAGCATACGATGGAACGACTGACTATAGCAGCATACGATGGAACGACTGATTATAGCAGCATACGATGGAACGACTGATTATAGCAGCATACGATGGAACGACTGATTATAGCAGCATATGATGGAACGACTGATTATAGCAGCATACGATGGAACGACTGATTATAACAGCATACGATGGAACGACTGATTATAGCAGCATACGATGGAACGACTGATTAATAGTAGCATACGACCAATTTAAAATTAGAACAGACACAACACACGGCTCTAGAACGTTAATTCATTCATGGGAAAACAAATACCTTGATTTACTTATTCATGAATTTTATCGGGCATACCAGGAATCAAACACGGGACCCTTGGCTCAATATAAATAAGAGTTATCGATTAAGCTAAGGTGTTAGATGATAATAATAATAATAATAATAATAATAATAATAATAATAATAATAATAATAACTAAAATAAAAATATGGTGGCTAAAAATGCTGTATTCTATTTTAATTGGAATTCATACATTATTCACTAGTTGGTGAGTCGAGAATATTTGCTCCACATTGATGGACATGCGGTCTAAATGTTAAGCTCGTCTTGAGGTTGGAGAGGTCGAGTGTAGAAACCTGACTGGGAGTTGCTCACCTAAATGATTTCACACACGCAAATGCGGGTGTATTTCATTTATGTCTTAACTTATTCCTCCCTACCCAACCAGAGCGGATAACCTGGATGTATATATATATATATATATAATATATATATATATATATATATTCGGCTCGATAGTCGTGGGGTAAGTGCTTGCTTTAGTGTTCAAGGTTTAAAACCCGGCCATAGATCAATGGATATTTACATAGCGATAGAAACCCGCTGCACAACTTCCTTCGGAGGGGAAATAAAGCCATTGGTCCCAGGTCATTTGAGGCATATCAAAGATCCCTGTAAGATATGTGAGATACCTTTTCAGGCAAATTTGTAGGCTAGCTCTTGCTAGCACATACAAACTCAGTGTGGAATTTAATGGGAAAACTACTTCACTTTTGGGAACTTGTTCTTTCTTCCAGATAGTGTGGGTGGGTGACACTAACCATCTGAAGGTCTGAGCGTGTTCACTGCCCAGAATGTATTTGAAACATACCCGAACCAGTCTTTGTGCTGTAAAATCAACATTATTATAATAATTATTTACAAGACGTGTTTGTAGGACAAGTTTAAATACTCGGGAAATATGCTAACAGATAAGGATGAAATTCAAGAGCAGGAGTCTTCAAACTCTCAAAGGTCCAGGGGGAAAGGTTTCGGTCTCTTGTTGGCTCGCGGGCCACAACACTGAACCCACAATATTAGGATTGAACAGTTAATATATTATTTACTTGACGTCTTGAGTAGTGATGGGCGAACACGAACTTTCCCGACTATGTTCGAACACTCCAGACTATGTTAGAACACTTCAGACTATGTTCGAACACTCCAGACTATGTTAGAACACTCCAGACTATGTTCGAACACTCCAGACTATGTTCGAACACTCCAGACTATGTTAGAACACTTCAGACTATGTTAGAACACACATGACTATGTTAGAACCCTTCAGACTATGTTAGAACACACATGACTATGTTAGAACACTTCAGACTATGTTAGAACACACATGACTATGTTAGAACAACTCCAGACTATGTTAGAACACACCCTAAATATTATTCTCTTCCTTGTCTACTAGAGTAGTCATTTACCTGTTCAAGGTAAATTTGTATAAAAACGTAATATATCTCTTCACGTATAAAACAAAATAATTTATTAAATGTATTTATTTTACTATTTAATTATGTAAAATAAATCTGTATTTTAAATTATTTCTCTTGAAATAATTTAATATTTTTAATGAGCCAATGGGCCGCAAAAAATGTTACTATGGTCCATGGTTTAAAGACCACTGTTCAATGGTATATCAAAAAACAGATTTCTTGCAGGCACTGCTTGCTAATATTCAATTTATAAGCTGTTGTCATCTCGTATTCTGTCTTGAAATATTAAATAAATAATATACCAAATTATAATACTATCCGCTGTTCTGTACCAAGATAATAATATATGTCATTTTTTAGAACAAAGTGCTGAGAAAGATATTCAGGCTTAAGAAGAATGAATAAACAGTAGAATGTAGATTATTATATTATAATGAAGAACTTCATAGTTTGTATGCATCCCCAAACATAATTTACTAAGGATATTAAATAATAGTAATAATATTGCGTGTATGGGTTACGTCACTCATAGCCCAGTGGTGGAAAGATTATACAGTACTAAAGTATGGTTGCCCAGGGGACGGCTGAACGTACTAATCATACATCCTTTCCATGAGGGCTCTTTCCATGTCCCGATAAGATGAGGTGATGGTAATAGTGAGCATGAGGGTGATAGTGAGTATGATGGTGATAGTGAGTATGATGGTGATAGTGAGTATGAGGGTGATAGTGAGTATGAGGGTGATAGTGAGTATGAGGGTGATAGTGAGTATGAGGGTGATAGTGAGTATGAGGGTGATAGTGAGTATGAGGGTGATAGTGAGTATGAGGGTGATAGTGAGTATGAGGGTGATAGTGAGTATGAGGGTGATAGTGAGTATGAGGGTGATAGTGAGTATGAGGGTGATAGTGAGTATGAGGGTGATAGTGAGTATGAGGGTGATAGTGAGTATGAGGGTGATAGTGAGTATGAGGGTGATAGTGAGTATGAGGGTGATAGTGAGTATGAGGGTGATAGTGAGTATGAGGGTGATAGTGAGTATGAGGGTGATAGTGAGTATGAGGGTGATAGTGAGTATGAGGGTGATAGTGAGTATGAGGGTGATAGTGAGTATGAGGGTGATAGTGAGTATGAGGGTGATAGTGAGTATGAGGGTGATAGTGAGTATGAGGGTGATAGTGAGTATGAGGGTGATAGTGAGTATGAGGGTGATAGTGAGTATGAGGGTGATAGTGAGTATGAGGGTGATAGTGAGTATGAGGGTGATAGTGAGTATGAGGGTGATAGTGAGTATGAGGGTGATAGTGAGTATGAGGGTGATAGTGAGTATGAGGGTGATAGTGAGTATGAGGGTGATAGTAAGTATGAGGGTGATAGTGAGTATGAGGGTGATAGTGAGTATGAGGGTGATAGTGTGTATGGTGGTGATAGTGAGTGTAAGTGTGATAGTGAGTATGAGGGTGATAATGTGTATGGTGGTGATAGAGAGTATGAGGGTGATAGTGAGTATAAGTGTGATAGTGAGTATAAGTGTGATAGTGAGTATGAGGGTGTGAAACCAGTGGAAACACTTAAATCTAACTTAAGTCTAACTAACCAAACCTTGGTGACCTTTGAGCTGATTCCCCTTTCGGGAAAAATACCCAAGGTACCAGCCGGAAATCGAATCCGGAGTCCCTAGGCTCGTAGCCAGGTGTGCTGATCACTACACCACGGGGTCGGTTAGTTTATAAATGACACAAGTACACGGAAATCAAACCAAGGAACCTTGGTTTATCACACCAATATTTTACCACTGAGCTATCCACGATTTGTTCCGTGCTCAGAAACATACTTCATTGATAGTTTAAGGTACGATAGTATAATCCAGGCGTGCAGGCTGACGTGGTGAAGTCATGTGGTGTGGTCATGTGGTGTAGTCATGTGGTGCGTGCGAGCAATAATAGACGTGTGCACTCATTTTAGTTGGGAAACCTGAAGAACCAATATCTCCTTTCAGGCCGGGACTTCTATGATAGTAGTGTAAAAATCTATTTGAAAGAGGTTGGGTGTTAGGCTTGGGATTGGAGGAAGGCGTCTCATCAAATGGTTGACTGGCGAGTTTAAATTCTGGTGGCTTTGAATTTTATTGTTCCTTAAAGTCAGAATGAAGCTACGACAGGCCTAGCAAGCCGGTAGTGGAGAATATATGAAGGAGAATATATAAAGCTGACCCAGGCCACAGGCTGGAAACACCAATGGATGTTTGATTTCCTTAAATTCTGAGTGTTTTATATATAAAAGTTTGGGAGTAGCCATTTTACCTATAAATCATTCTTTAAACATTTATATAGCTTAATTTACTGTATGAATATTTTTAATAAAACAATATAATTTGGTCTTATGGTAAGGTTTGTTAAATAAAGGTTATATACATTTAAATGAAACCGCTTCGATGGTCGCGTGGTCTAACGCGCTACTCTCGCAGTACACTAGACTGCCGATGACGGAGAGATTCAGTTTCGAATCTCTGTCGGGTGTATTAAGACTTTTTTTCCCAAAAAGGGCTTCCACTCTCACTCCACGCAAATGCGGGCACACTTCCTCAAAATATAACTTTCTAATCCTTAAGACTATAAATAATATTAGCACATAAGCGTGTAACCCAAACGGACAGTAGGACGCGGTGCAAAAAAAAATAAATATTTGTTTCAACTGAGTGAAACGAAATAATATACACTAGCAAACTCGAGCAAAAATTGCGTTATACTTACGTTAAACATTTTTTGACTCCCAGATCTAAATTTCACGATTTTATTTTTAAAGAATTAAAGTCCTCACTAATATATTTGTAACAAAAAAAAATATTGATATTGGGTCCACAAGGATAAATAATTTGTATTAAAATTTCAAATTCACTCATTTATAAATTTAGACCAATAAAAAAGTTAAATATTGACTATTGAATCTAAAATGATAGAGATAGTTCATTGCTTTACAAACATTTCCCCTAAGAGGTTAAAGAAAAAAGAACATACACTTTTGGAAAGTCTTACTTATCTACTTTCTCTATGGAATTAGAGAATTATTTCGTTAAAATTTAAGTAGTATCGCTGTACAACTAAAGCACACAAAATTGTATTAATATATTTGCCAATATCTCCGAAACTATTGGTTTGATAAAGATATATTTCAGATAATTTATTTTTATTTTTAATAGTACTAAAAGTTTGCAATGATAATTTATTTAATATCTCAAATAGTTGCGGAGATATGGAAATTTCCGCTTCTGTAAAGTGCCCTAAAAGTCAGTTTCATAGGAAAATGAAAATAGCCATTTTATTTATAATTTTAACCAAGGTCTAGATACGAATTTTAATCAAAATCGTTAAAGCCGATTATGGGGAAATCAATTTTTTATCTCTTTTCACCCTTTATTAAACTACTCTTAATTTTAGGGTTAAACAGACACACCGACAGACGGCATTGCAAAAACCAATTTTAGGATTTGGGGGCTCATGAAACGGTGAAATCCATTAACATGTCAGGCTTGATTTTTTTTTTACGGTTGCAATACTTGACTTTAAGTTTTAGAAATGTTAAAAAAAAAAAAAATGCATGCGTTTAGCTTGAAAATTATTAGTTTTATCAAAATATTTTCAAATACAATATTTGTATTATAAATATACCTACACATGAGCCCCTAAGAATACAAGTGGTGTAAGTCATTTTTTCTCATTTTGAGATAATTGGAGGTAAAGTTAGATCCATATAGAAATTTCACCGATTTTTCTGATCTTTTCAAAATAATTAGGTGCATACATAAAGGTTCAACTTAACTTATGCACTAAACAAAATTAGAAAATATAAAAAACTTATCTAGTTAAGAATTTATTTCTACAATTATTTGTATTATTTGATGACTTAGACCATTTGTGCTGTGAACATTTTTTAGAATTAGGCAATTAAATAACTCAAAAGCTGTTTGTCTAAGTTAGGTAGTTTTTTAATTGTTAATTATAGATCAAAAAACTTATTTATGTTAAATTTAACGCTATTTATGTTAAATTTAAATCTCCCTAACTTGACACGCATTACATGGCCATTGTCACTCCCATCACTTTGAAAGACTAAACAAAGTTATTTTTCATAGTAGCACTGTAACTTCAATAGAGATTTATTATCACTAACGCTAAACAAGATTTTGAAAATAACTAATGACAAAAAGTAAAAATCTAATGTGTTAAAAGACACAACCAAAAAAAATTTAAGCAACATAAAACACAAAACCCAACTTTCTCACATGAAATAGTTTGCACTATCCCCTGAATTGGAATTTGTTATTGTTCATTATTCTCGTCTAAAATAAAAATTACAGTTAGCAAACAGTTATAATGAAACAATGTAAGTAGCATTAGTAATAAGCAATGCCTAATAGTTTATTTTATTTAAGCCCTACTAAAGATTTAAGCAACGTAAAAACTTAACTTAACTTTTTCGCGTGAAATAATTGACCTTATCTACTAAATTGGAATTTTTTATTGTTCAATATTCCCGCCCAAAATAAAAAAATGCCTAATAATATATTTTTATTTAGGCTTACTTTCTTGATCATACTCAGAGCCAAATGATGAATTTATTAATTCATTTTCGATCGTAAAATCACTAAGTGTGGTCATTATAACTTAGAAATTTGAACCAGACCATCTAAATTCAAAAGCACATCATGACTTACACCACTTGTTCTGTCAACAAACGCGTTGGTGTGTTAACAAGCTCAAATATTTAGTGTAATCTAGCGGTAAACCTATAAAGTATGACCTCCACCACTTTACCAGTTGACAGAATGAATAATTCTTCACATGCTTACATTGTTAACTCAAATATGAAAAAAAGTGACTTACACCACTTGTATTCTCAGGGGCTCATATTTGCATTGATAAGTAGTTTCATATCTCAAATAGTTTCGGATATATAATAAAAAATAAGAATTTACGAATCAGACCAGAACCCTTAAATTCATTTTGCTGAAAAAATTAGAGTGGCCTATTTGTTTATAATATTGAGCAATTCTTAGAAATGAAATTTTATCAAAATCGATATAGCCGATTTTTAGAAAATCGATTTTTCTCTTCTTGCCCTTCAGTAAACTACCCATAATTTTAGGGTTGGATATCCAATTCCAAAAACCCCTCGGGGTAGCCGTATGAACATCCTAGATACTAAGCTTTAGCCAGATTGGTAAAATAGTTTAGGCTTTAGTCCAGGGTACAGAAAGAAATATGGAAATTCAAAAAAACACTTTTTTGGATTCGTAGGCTCATGAAACGTCGAAATTCATTAAAATCTCGATTTCGATTTTTTTGACGATCACAATACCTACCTGTAAGAAAGCGAAAAAGTAGAAAATATTCATATACTTGTTAATTTAATTTAGTATCACACATTACATAACAATACTTTTATGATTCTCCAAAACAATAATATTAATGTAAGTATTTAAGGATTTCTGGAAAACACCACACACATTCTACCAACACCCAAATATTTAGGGAAAGTAAAACTCAGATAATTTTACTGAAATAATTTTTATCAAAAATATCATGACGTTTTGTCTGTTTATTTAATAAAAAATCGCATTAATAAGTTGGTTTAGCCAGGGGTAGTGTTGGGTTATTTGACTTGAAAATGAGTTTATTATTTTAATAACTTTAATACAATTCCCTATCTTGTAAATCAGTGAAATAAAACAAGTACAAGATAACAATATATTTTAGAAAATTGTGAGCAAAGAATGAACTTAGTGATTAAGATAGTGTTTTCTTTCTAAAATACAATTACAATCGTGAGCATTTTGATCTAGAGTTAATGATGGACATTTTATACACCTCTGAACGAAAAAGTTAGTCTAAAATGTCTGTATTTCTTTATTACGCCCGTCCATCTGTCTGTCTGTTTGTTTGTCTATACCTGGGGCTACACTCGAAATGTTTTTATAGATTTCCTTCAAACATAATATTTAAATACCATATGTCTGACCGATCAATAACATGCTTGTTGAAATTATTCTAAAAACTATTGACCAATAATAATAATAATTATTATTATTATTATTATCATCATCATCGCGTCTTTCTACCCGTTCGAGTTATACGCACTTACGGTAATGTTTAATGCTGGGGTGATTGTGAGATGAAATGGAGGACTTAAAGTTTAACGTGGAATCCGAACCACGGTGTAGGCCTGGTATTCCACACATTCACAAGTTGTGATTAATACACATCTTGTCAGAGGTGAAGGAAGGGTTTGGCAATCAGATAAGTCTGTGCCGGGACCGAGGATTGAACCCCGGACCCCCAGCACAGAAGTCCGACATCGCCAAGTCACCCACCAATCAATAAGATGCTGGTTGAGATTAGTATAAAAACTCCGGACCGATCAATGAGATGATGATTGAAATTATTATAGGAATTACTGACCAAAAATAAGCGGCTTAGCACATTTTCTCGAATTACATAGTACTTACCAAAATAATTAACTTTTTAAGAATTCCTATCTCAAGAAGTTAAACTGCATCTCCTCTGTTCACTATATTTTTTCTGAACAACTTGTGAAATTATAATTTGCTAAAATATCAAACTTGATTGGACCAGGTCAAAACATAGGACACTGAAAGGATTTCGACAGGTTTTATTACAATTGGTCAAAGTTAAGATTTTATTATTGATTGTTTGTAAAACAATTACAGTTCTATAGCTTGGGTTAAACATACATTTTTATTACTATCTCTATTTTAAGTTAGTCCATTTTAAAAGGATAAGCTATATAATAAGACATTTAATGTGGACATACGTATGTACACGGACATTTTAAAATATGAAGTCTATCTACCAGGTCAACATGAATTATATCTACCGGGTCAGTAAAGATCACAATGATCATATTAGTCCTTAACATTCCACAGCAACCGAGTCATGAACACGTTTGGTCCAACTAAAATGGCTCATGTATACATTTACACTCAAGATCATTTGTTAAAGATATAATCCATTATAAAAATAAGTGAATAACACTAACTAAGCTGTTTGGACACTGAAAGAGCTTAGACATAAATATATGTGGAAACATTTTTAAGGTCATCAGTTTTATTTTGAAATAAGTAAAGCCCATTTACAATTGAGGAGATGATTTCCAAAACTTCATTCTTCCATTTTTATTACTTTTCGAGCTGTATATGTTGTGTTATAGAAATGGCAGCCCTGCATCAGAATATGATAACAGAATGCACTAAAACAGTCTTATTCCTAATAAAATAAACATTTGAATATCAGTTGTCTTTCCAGAACTTCATACTTCCACAAAAGCTACTGTTCCAATACTTAATTCTTCCACATAATACATGCTTGTGCCAAAACTTCACACATCCACAGCAGACATTTTGTCCTACTATGGCGAACCATTCCATAACTACATTTTTTCATGGTTTGTCTTCTATGAGGGATTTGGTGTAACTAAAGTAGGATAATTTTTTGTTAAGCATGTGGTATTTTGTTTAAAATATTTCAGATGATCAGCTGTTGTAGAGAGTACAGTAATTTCAAAACCTCAGAACGTGAATGTTATTCTCTAGTGAAACACTATGGACACGGTAACAAAGTCTATACAACTTCTACATGAAAAATCACGAAAGAAACGATGAGACAGATCAAACTGGAAGAAAGAGAAGCTTAAACAGAAGCGGTAAGTGTTTGAAACTTTAATATACCAACTATTCATGCATCAGAAATTAATTTTCTCTGTTTGCTTTAATATAATTCAATTTTCTAATACTTCTAGGGTTGTGTTAGTTTGATAGGTGAATTGATCAGAGCATAATATACCCTGTTTATCACTTCTTATCAGTGTCTTGCTCCTAATTATATTTGTGTTCTTTATTTTTCACAGACACATATCGAAAAAATTGCCGAAATTGCCCCAATGCCGTCACACTTCAGGGAAACCTACATGTGGCTGTAGTTCATTGACAGTGCAGGACGTTTGACGGTTTCACCAACGTTTTTACAGTACTTGTGATAAAGTTGCTCAAGACAATTTGATTTTGAAGCACACCACTCAAGAAAATCCCAAACGCAACAGAATAAAAAATAGCAAGAAAAAGCCTCAGGTAATGAACAAGTAATTTATTTCAACCAAATCTAGAGCAATGGTAAAAGTTTGTTCACTGACATTTATCTCTATATTATGTATATCTGCTTTCTGAGTGCAAACATTGGGACAAAGTTTTTCATTGAAGGTCAATCTACAAAAGAAAAGAGAAGAGGGGAAACCCAAAGCAAAAAATGCATTGGTATGATACAAAGTGTTCGGAATTATCTTTCAGCACTTCAGGCTGTAGAGTCACATTACACGCGAAAGAAAACTGTGAACAAATGTTTGCCTAGGGATTGTAGTATTCGGCAATTGTGGTTAGCCTACAATAAGAATGAAAATGATGAGAATAGAGTTAAGTACAATTCCTTCAGAGAAATTTTCAACTATGAGTTCAACTATAGCTTTAAAACACCAGCTACTGATGCATGTTCCGAATGCATCAGACTAAGAGCTATCATTCCGACTGCAACTGGCGTGGAAAAGAATGAAGCAATTACTAAACTCATAGTCCATAAAATAAGAAGCAATGCATTTTATGAGATGTTAAAGTCAGATAGTAGTTCAAAGGTTTTGAAACTCTCATTTGACTGTGAGAAGAACCTTGTTCTCCCCAAAGTGCCTGACCAGTCAGCATATTACAGCCACCAGTTGTACCAATATAACCTTACTGTTTGTATCGGTTCTTCAACTGCACCACAAAATCCAGATACCGTTTTCATCTATTCGTGGGTAGAAAATGAAAGAGAAAAAGATACAAAAGAAATTGCCTGGATTCTGTTCTACTTTCTGTGTAATTCTAAATTGCAGAACATCAACAAAGTTGAGCTATTCTGTGTTGGGTGTCCCGGACAGAATAAGAACATAACCGTCATTGGTATGCTAGCCAAGTGGTTGAGTTCTTATTGGTCTGGAAATGTGCAATCAGTAGTTCAGATCACTTTTCATGTCGTCGGCCATTCATTCCTACCTCCTGACAGAGTGTTTGCTCAGATGGAGAATATCTTGAAGAAAAAAGATACAACTGTTCAACCTGAGTAGTATGAGGAAATATTCCAAAAGTTTGGCACAGTTAGGAGTGTTGGAGATGATGTCCCTGTGTGTAATTGGAAGGTGTCATTAACACCAATAGTAAAACAACCAGCACAACTACATTTCAAATTTGCTGCCTCCAAACGATTTGTTGTGAAGAAATGTCCTAATACTCAACAAGTCCTTATAAAAGGGGAGGCAAACTATAGGACAGATTTGTCAGAATTTAAACCTCTCTTAAAGAATGGCAAACGCTTGAATCAGGTAAACCCTGACCAACTACCCAACAAAGTTACTGTAAAATCTGAAAATTGAAAGATGTAAAAGCACTGCTGTAAAACTATTTTGGCGAAGATTGAGAGTCAATAGAGAATCTTGTCTACTACTGTAAAACGTTGAAAGAACAAGAAATTCGAGACATCAATGAAGTTGAAGAGGTTGAAGAGAGCATGGTCTGGGAAGAAACTGAAGATCCTAGAATCTAGGTGACTGATTTTTTTGTGTAGTGCTGTTAGAAACTTGAAGTGATTTTAGTAGCAAAATTTGATTGTTTTTTAATTGGGAAATCTTGACAAACCTTTAATCTAGGTGGATTTTAGGAACATTATTAACGTGTGTATAAGTTATAGTCCATGTTTATAAGTAATTTTTACTCAATTTGTGATTCCCTCAATAAACACAGTATAGTGTGTAACAGTTTTGGACCTTTCACTTAACTATATTGATCTGATGGATGTTTAAAAACTGTATAAATTCAAAAGTTCTCATTCCAAAACCTCAAAATTCCAAACCAATGCACCAAAACTTAAAAAATCCAAATTTTAAGTCATTTTTACATAAAATGTGTATCACTAGAATTATTTTTGAAAATACAAATCCCATGCACATAATATTAACTTAATCCAATAAAATCAGATTTTTTGAATTATGCTTTTGTAATAAAATAAAAATAAAATCCTCTTTTCCCAAAATTATGCCAGAGTGGAAGAATGAAGTTATGGAAATCACCTCCTCAATTCTATAAATCTCAATGGTACATTTTATTGTGACTTTAAATATTTCTCTAATTTCTGGATGTATGATAAAAATTAAATATAAAAATGTAATTCTATTAATAACTGTTTGGCAGGAAATATTTAAAAGTTTTAGTTTTCAGTTTATATCTTCACATAGATATCTCGCAATTTTAATATGAAAACTAAATTTATATTACCAGGATAGTCTACCTAGAGCTATAAAGTGTTTACAATTCGATAAACCTCTAGTTAACTAATTGCAAGCCTGATATTATATCAACACATTAATTCATATTTGAAAAGTAAAGTGATGTTGATTACACGAAGCGTAATTGGCAATATTGCACAGGCAAAAGCCTTTTTTTATCACTGACTGAGCATACGCACATCTACATCTAATTATAGAACTGGTCTCTTTATTTTGAAAACATAGTGAAGGCCTAGTTCAATTGGGTAACAGAACGTGGTGGTATAACGGAACGAGACTTCCTCCGCAGAGAAACAATACAGTCATCTTGTTCATGTGGTATTCCCATGTAGTTAACAACTTTTGTTCTCCTGTGAAAATAAAGAAACTAAAGAAACAAGCTCTTTTAACGACTTCAAGCCAGCGTGTGCCAAGTTCCAATACTATTTCTTTTCGATGTCCGTCCTCTTTACAAGGTCGTTTGGGTTTACATTCTGTTATTAGGAGTGCATTGCGGGTTTCAGAAGCCAACACAATTGCCATACATCAAATTACATATAATGAGTACAGGGTAAAAGGGGGAAGGTTAACTTTTTATCACAAATTGAGCTAGTACTGCCAACAACCTTTATAATGCACTTGAGATTATGCCCAGAATAAGTATCTGCCATATTTTAATTAATTAAATAGTTTAGTGGGATATTTAGAGGGTTTAAAATTTAAAACTCGATGTCCTGGAAGATGTGTGTAATATAACTTTCCACCCTTTTCCCCTGTAACTCTCATATTTTAAATAAAAAATCAATTAGTTTATCAAGCGTAGTGAGGTCATGTTTTAATTTGGCCATTTTGCATGTCTGGCTGTATGTTTGTACCGTCATAGCTTTCAAATTAGTGGACTAATTTTAACGTCATTTAACAAGAACATTATTTTAAAATAAACCAAACATATTCAGTTCACTCCATTTGCCCTTGACGGATTACACTATGCCCCTATCTTGTAAGATATATAATAATGGAATAATTAATGTTAAGCTTGCTACCTTACAGGTTAAATGAAAGTAATATGGTTTTTTAAACACGTTATCTGTTTCAAGATGATCCGCCTCGGTGGCGTAGTTGGCTAACGCGCCAGTCGTGTTGAGCTCGACCACTGAGGACGGGGAGATCGAGG
>CABFWB010008501.1:0-17580 GCA_902151455.1 Timema bartmani
TCTTCTATTTGAACTATTAGCGACTGGCTGCCTGTGATGGATGATTAGAGGCTTAGATTGTACTAGTGAGGGACAAAGCCCGCAGCCGGTATGCTTCAATATTGATTTATAGTGTTAGATTGTTTGTTGATTGTTATCATGGTGTTTTAACTCTGTTATAACACTTAATAGCTAAAAAGTTGTTTGGCTCACCATTTCGGCACTAGTTGACTCGTATCGACAAGACCATGATTCCACCAACACACCGTGGCACTGTCAATATCAAACTAGCTTGAGGGCCGTGGTTCACTCCCCGCCGCGATAGCTGTGCCGCGCCCAAGTAAAGAAGACATACTATATGCGCGAACTGGATGCCTTCCGTCGGCAGTGTTCAGAAACTCAAATAACTATTATTCAGCGCGTGGTTTAAAACGCGCGGAGTGTTTGAGCATGTTTTGGAAACATGATACCCCTTACCCTCTCCCCTTACATTGGTTCCCGCACCCCGAGAACACATGACTTAGTCGTTGGATATATAATGGCAGGGTTCTGTAATGCAGACACACTTTGTACTCTGAACAAAAGGTGAGCGACCTGGTCATAGGATAGTTAATGCCTGATTATTCAAAATTTCCTTTGGTTATAATTTTCTATCTTTTCTAAATTATCGTTCTGGTTTCGTAACTTTTGATTTCATTAATTATTAACTCTACATGGTCTCAGTAAATTAGATCTTTAGGCTATGGATAAGTTTGATATCTTTGGACAATTTAACCAAACTATATGTCCGTCTATATGTTGTGATCATTTTGAAGGACTTTTGTTCCTGTAATATTTAACTTAAAATCTATTTTATCCACCTCACGGATGGATTTATATGTTTGAGTACCGCCAGGTTGAGTCAGCTATAAATCTGACAGCGTTGTACTTTAGTTCTATCATTTTAACTATTTGAGAGATTTTAATCACTTGTTATTTATTTGAAGAGAGTTTATTAATGTTGTATATATTGGAAGTTTATGGTATGTAAGTTAAATGTGGGGCCACGAGCTGGCATGTTTATACTCTTATATGGACTCTAATGTTTTTTATTTGTACAGCCATTTGAGGCATAAGATCCAAAATTAGATCCCTTGTTGTTTATTCAAATTATATCCGATTACGGTTGGGAAGATATATACTAATTGGGACCTCATAGTTATTATTCTGACTATTTGGAAATCGCCGGTAATGGCAACTTGATATCTATCTCATATTCACCTGATTTGTTATTAGTAATTGAATCTTTGTTTTGACTATCAACTATTATTATTAACGGGGCTAATAATAATTTTTATGAAGGTCATTTTAACTGTAGATGGTATTATATGCTTAGAGTCGTCATTTAAGTGCGTGGGAAGGCGTCCGACATATTTCAGTTGTTGGATACCTGCCGCTTGGGCATTGGTGACATTCTATGGTTCATAAAACCTGTTTGTTATGTTTATAATTGTTGCTTTCAAATTATTGTCTACGATTTTAATGCATAACGCTTTATATGTCTCATTCTCTCTAATGACTGTATTTGTTTATTACCTGAATAAAAATTAAACTTTCTTGTTACTATCCCCAACTTGCTATTTATGAGTGATGATGGAAGGGGGGGGGGGAGTTACAGTGTTTTAATTTATTTGTTTGTTCTTACTTGTACACAAGTATATGGGAAGATTCTGGAAAAGAAAATAAGAAATAAAATTAAAGAAAGGTGGAAAGAGGAACAGCACGGATTTAGGAAACAGAAGTCTACAATAGAGCTAATCTTTGCCATTCGATAGCTGATGGAAAGAAGGTATGAATATGGAAACGACTTGGTAATGATATTTATGGATGTGGATAAGGTATATGATAGCGTGGATAGAAATAAAGTTTGGAAAGAGATTGAGGAAGGATAAGTGGAAAGAGGAGTGGTAATGAGAGTGAAAAGCATTTATGAGGATAACATAAGTTGTGTTAAGATGGAGAGTGGAAGAACGGAGGGGTTCCAAATAAAAAGGGCGTGAAGAAGGGAAGTGCCGTTTCAGCATAACTATTTGTAATGGTAATGTGAATGATCATGAACAATTGGGAGGAAAAAATGAAAGCCATGATGTTTCCTGATGACTTGATGGTATGGAGGAAAAGGAATTACAGGAAAAACTACAAGAATAGAATGAGGAATTAAAATATCGTGGGATGAAATTTAGCATAGCAATTTGTGAAGTAATGGTAATGACAAGGAATAGGGTAAGGCTTAATAAAGCTTTAAGTCTGGCTGGAGTAGAGTTGAGAAAAGTACAGAACGAAAACTATCTTTAAAGCGTGATTGAGTATAAAGAGAAGAATTAGAAAGGCGTTAATGAGAAGAGGACAGCAGGGAGAGTTGTTCAATAGTTGCGTAAGAGACCTGCTATGGAGAAGAAAAGTGCCCTTGAAGGAGAAACAATATTAGGAATGAAGTTATCAGTGGAAGAGTAGGGATACAAGGAGTACATGAGGCAGTAGAGGAAGCAAACTCGAGATGGTATGGGCCTGTAATGAGGATGGAAAAAAGCGAATTCCGAAGAAAATGTTGGAAATGAAGCATGGGGGAAAAGAACGTATAAGTGGCCAAGAAAGTGATTGCAAGAGCAGATAGCAAAAGTGTTATAGTGTTAAAGAAGGAAGAGTGGTGGATGGATATAGGAAGATGGAGGCATATTACTAAGCTGACCCAGCCACAGGCTGTAAACAGTTGATGATGATGATGATGATGATGATCTTACTTGACCGAGTTATCTTTAAGGCCGAAAGCGAGAATAAATTGATTGCTGCGCTTATGGAAATATTTTGCCTATTTAAAATTAAAGTACAGAGTGTAAATATAAAACTATAATAAATTAAGGCTCTTAATTCTGATTTAGGTTAACTTAAAGAAGATTTTGATGAAGGACATATTTTATTACGTATAACAAATGCTCAGATTGAACCTCAATTTGAAAGTACAGCACACCAGGCGCCGGATGGAGAATTTGAATACCATAGGCTGAAAGCAATAAATTACAGCATTATTTAACTTTTGGCTATGCCCATTATTGAACCAGAACTAAAATAATTTCCTGCAAAGTTTTCCAAGCTGCAATTAATTTCTTTTTAGTGGCACTATAACTGAATTGACGAGTATGATTTGTTCGCTTCTTTGGTTCAAGACAAAACAAGTTTAACGTCAGTTGAAAACTTCCAATATTTAAATTAAATTTTGTTTTGAAAACCACTCAACCTGATACGCTAACTGACTCTCTGATGAAAATTAGCAGCTAACATGGGACATGTACTAGACTGGTATCAGGGTATAAGGCAGATTGCCACCAATCATCTTGACATAATAATTATTTTTCCCTCGTTGAGTTTTAATTGCCCTTAGAATTTAAGAGGGTTGGCGAACACCTTTAAAGAAAATGTGGGTGTTTTAAAATATTTGAATATTCTGTTTTGTGAGGGAAGTTTCAAGCTGTTGAATGTAATGCTCAACAAACAGAATATAGGTATGGGTCAATGGTTTTAACTGGCTCTTACCATTAAAGTACTAAGCTTTGATGAGTTGATGGACTTACTTGAAACTCAGTTAAGGTCCATTTAATGGCACATTACTTTAGAATATGTTCTGTAAACATGACAAATAGGCCTCCCCTAGCTCATAAGAAACCAGTGGTAAAGTTGTATAATTTTATATGCTACATGAGCTCTAAAATAAATTCTAGAATAAAATAATATCGATAAAAAATTCTAAAACATATATGCATTAGAACAATTTAACAATTTGTGGGTTCCCAGTGCTTAGCACACACTTACCGACCAGGCCATGTCGACCAACTGACTGGCAGGCCCGAGTGACGTTACTTCTGGAATGTATACGTTCGGAAATGCGTCTAGTTCATTCCAGGCGGAAAAGTAACAGAGTAAAATATATTCACGACCTTAATTTACTTAGATGACAGCTCAAAAAGTTATTAGAAATATTATATAATGTATCTCTACACTAACAGCTGACATAATGTCACTTTGAATTACTGTAATGAAAACATATGATAATGTAAGAATGTGATAGCTAACCACAGTAATTTAGACCAATATTATTTACATATTCATTTGAGATTCGGCACAAAATATATTCATAGTTTTATTCCACTTAAAAATTATATTCACAGTACCTTAACAAAAGGTTTAACTAACATAGCTTCAAAATGGCGACTGACAAATTTAAACCATGTGATTGAACATGACGGAAAAAGTTCTTAACAATGATGCACCCAATCAGTGTTTACAGATATTTTATTCAGTTAAATATTTAGCAATATGAATACAAAATAATTATAAAATAATTTATTATTATTAAATAAATGAAAATTACTTTTTCTTTTCCAAGTAAGTATGATGCCTTTATTAAAAGGTATTAATATATGCACTATAGTACACATCATAGATAACATAAAAACGAAGAATAAGAAATCTCAATTATATTTAAAATATTGTTTCGGATTGAGTAAAAAGAAATTATTAAATTAATGAAATAGTGTGAGAAAACTTAGCTTACGTTATTTTAAATTAAACAACATTTATAACAAACAATGATTTTCTACAAGTGTTGGCAAACCAAAGCCTTAACATAGACTTTTTAAACGGTCATCCAGGTAAAAACCTATCATGAACAGAATCTAGATGGATATCTTGAAGTATACCATATGCCAGCATATTCTAGGCTCAGATTGCTAGAGTGACACAGAGACTTCGATACTTTTCCCCTTGTAACCTCTCCCAGGTCTTTCTTTATACCTCTTCCGGGAATTGGGCACTATATATAGACCGCAGAGTGACTTTAAATAACATTCTTGGTGGCAATTGGATTTAACGCGTTACTCTATTAGTAGTCATAAGATAAATATGTAAGTTGAATATTTTTGTAATTTTTTTTGTTTAACGTTATTATGTTAAAAAAAGTTATTTATATTTTCCCATAGGGAAAATATCTTTGTTTTGTCCAATTTTTTTATTTACGTTAGTGAACATTTGAATATATCCTGTTAAGGAAATAAACCTTTAGAAGTTGTAAAGTCATAATAACATATTAAATATATAATGATTAATTTGTATAAACTTTATTAACACCTTCCCATCATGAGGATCTCCTATTTTTGATTTATGTTAGTAAAATATTTGATAGTTATTTTTGGGTAAACTAATCATACAGTTGCATGGAATATGCTATGAATAGTTTTTCTAACATCAATATAACTGTTCCATTTGGAAAATATTTTTGCATTGTTATAATTCCTTTAAATTATGTTAGTGAACATAATGTTAATATGCATTGAATATGCTTTCGATTAGGTTTAGTATTAAAGTATTTTTCCTCCAGAATAATACCTTAAAATTATTTATGTCATATCAGGACCATATTAGATTAATTGTAATAAATTAATTCGGTGTGAAATGTTAAGTATACTCCCTTTGGAATAAGATCAATTAGCTGTTGTTGTTCGAGTGATATCTTTTGGAACATTCTGTGTTTCCTATTTTTTGAATTGAAATTAACAGTAGAAGATTGGCAAATTAGATTTGTCATTGAAGTTATATTTTGCCATGCCTAGTTTTGCTAGATATGAGTTTAAGTTTTTTTTTGTAATTCTATGAAAGATTAAATATATAGAACTTTGTAGTTTTTTCTATTGCAACTACCTTTTATTTAATATAGGATATATGAATTTATTATAATCTGTATTTATTATAATCTGACTTTATTAAAATATGTCTTTGTCGCAATCTGTCTTTGTTAATTAAGGAAGTTTGCTTCTTGTTAAATTAATTCTCTTATCTACAGCTTAATTTATTGTTTGTTGTTCTTAGTTTTTTTCTGGGTTACAACATAATATTTGTTTATTTATTCATTTTATTATCTTAATATACATATAATTCTTCTGTACGAGCGTGTTGGCAAACCATCAAGTTTGCTCATTTATACACCTCAGGGATTGACGAAAAACAATGTTCATCAACTTGCATTAATATAAAAACAAAATAAACTCTTGATTTTGTCGGACCGTTTTTTATAACCTTACAATCTTAGGTATGCAGCTGACTACGTATCATTGAAATAGTATGTACTTCGTACAAGTACATACTATTTTGATGGTACCTATATAGGTATGTTGTTCTGCGTAAGCCCGCAAAGGTTCTAGGCCCAAAACAGTATATTCTTTTCACTATGAAAATAGAAACAATTAAAAAGTCATTTGACATTTGTCATATTTGAAGGTACGTCAATAAAATAAAATTAGCTTTACCCAGCATACAAATTTATAAGCAAGCTTCGCATTTTTTTTTTGATACAGCTCATATTTGTGGAGTTGTAGGTGAAATGCCAAAAATGAAAAGATGTTTTATTTTGTATGTTGTCTTGACAAACACTAAATTTGTAATATTTGTGTAACTCACTATTGGAGTTCATTGTGAATTTGTAATTGTGATGATCACATAGTATTTGTTTTATTATCGAAATCAATTATGCCACCCAAAACGAAAAGCCAACGTTCGGGCAGGACAACGTCTGTCGGGTCCGCTATATAGCAATAAATAATTGGCCATGTGAGAAGCACTGATTTTATAGATCCAACCCACAAATGGACTTTGTTTGGCTTTGTGACTTATTAATAATCATTTTAAATGCCAAGCGGATTGGAAATTGCAGGCGTCTGAATGGAATGGGCGAGTCTGAAGGTATCAATGGGATCCGTGGCATGAGAACAACCTCATCTTGAAACTTTCTGTTCAAAATGGTAGCTTCAAGAACATTGGCCATCAATTTTTAATGACCAATTGTGTGCCATTGCATATCTTAGGTGCATTTAAATTCCGAAACAAAATGATTGGTGAGCCAATTTTTAATCGCAAGTTATGTGGTGGCATTCCCGGTAAATCCAGTGAATTCAAGAATTCAACAGGATATTTGACTGCATCGTCAGGATCGACAACAGTGTCGATCGATTTAAACGACATCTCATTGCCAGGCAGTGACTTTTGTATTTTGAAATTAATAGCGTCAATTCTTCTGTACGTGTGTATGTCACTGAACTCCTTCTAAATTGCTGGACCGATTTTGATGACATTTTTTGTGTATGTTTGAGTGGGTCCGTGGATGGTTTAGATTCACAATTTAACCCGGTAGGTGGCGCTGCAATCGGGTTTAGGATTATTATTTTTTTAGATTTTTTTGTGTATCAGAACATGTAACCTCGAAATTTCATCCCCCCACCACCACCCCCTAATATTTATAGTAATGAATAAAATATTAATAATTGACCGTTAAAAAAATCATAAGCTCATAAATAATTGACCGTTAAAGCCTTCTGAAAAGTTCATGAATAATATTGAACTTCTGAGAATAATTCAAAGTTATGTTTGTGTACCATAGATGGTGTTGATGTCGAATTCTGTTGTATTTGACGTACATGCGCAAGTAAACTTGCGTCGTGGCTTGGTGTTGTTTTGACACTTCAATTTCTGTACTATGTGTTACGATATTCCATCTATCACAATTGCGTGAATATTGAGTGTAATTTCATCAAGTCTACTCAAAGACATATACTGGGCAAATGTGTAAGGTGCTGTGTTGAAGTGAATATCTTACACGATATTCCATAAATTTAAATTATATATATGCGTTTCAATGATTGTCAATATAACCTGAAAATTTTAATTTAAAGTGCTTATTTGTGTCGATGATTCTATAAAAGTGTTAAACGTCTCATTGAAAATAAACATGAGCTTCCTTTAATTTAAATTATATACATGCGTAGTAGCACTATCATATTAGCAGTGCACACTAATGTTACAGGTGCATGCATTCCACGTTTGTCTTTATGAGTTGTATAAGCTGTACTCTTTAATTTGTTTTGCAGAACATTGTAAACAAATTTTGGGAATTTTATCCAAAGTGGCCACGAAACACTTTTTTCATACTGCACATCTTTCTCAATTGACTTCAAGTGTGTAAGTATAAATAAACCGTCAATTTTTCATTTTCTTAGGTTTGGTTGTCCTTTTTCTCTCAGTCTTCTTTTTTCCATTATATGAGCTCAGCAACATTAGCTACCCTCTGATTATAGCTATTTAAACCTCTGTATACATTGAAAATGATCTTTCTGTTTTATTCTGTAATAACTTATTTTCCTTGTATTTTTTCACACAATTTTCTTTCAATGGCTATAATGCTTTTTGGTGGACAAATTTTCCTTTTGCCGTTAAATGAGCTTCTCTGGAATCTCTCTTGGCTTTTCTTTCCAAACGCTTAGCTAAACAATTTGGCTTAGGGGTGTTAGAAACTAAGTCTTCTTCAATAGGTTGAATTTGATCCTCGCTACCTCTATATAATACAGTAAGATTATTTGTTTCTGAAATAGCTGCATCATGATGCTCACTTCCAGGGTGATTATGCTAATTTTCCCTTCTTTGCTTCCAAAGTTATCCATAGGATTTAGAGTGTGAATTTGAATAACTTGTTTCTTTCTAATCACTATAATTCATATTAAAATCCGGGTCCAAATCTTCATCATCACATTATATAGACTGAAATAAAGTGTGGCTATTTCTTCAGAGCCATTATCAGACACATTTTGGCCTAAAACTAGTGGTAGTAGAAAAATAGTCTACTCTATTATAGAACTTGACTCACCATGTTTTGAGCTGTAATTAATTGGGCACTGATACTTGTCTTCTCATCTGAAACTTTCAGATTAAACGTCTCACCAGTGGAAGGTTCCGGAATGGTTCCTCTCAAAGAGTTGGTTAACACATCAGTTTGTATTAAAATGGAAACTTAGAATCTAGTTTATTATTTTGCGATCAATCTTATTCAGGTTAAGGCTATATTGGTTTTGTATTAATACATATATAAATAAATAAAAAAGTTTTTCTGAACGAAGAATATAGCCTGAAAGGAATAAGCATCCGACGCTTTGACTACAATGCTGTTTGCACTTTCTTAAAAAAAAATTTAAATCATTGTGAGAAGCATTATGTTAGTCAAATCAAAGTAAACTTTTTGGATTGGTATTTTATATTTACTTCATTACAATAATATAATTGTGGTCTAATAAATGTTTTACACTATTTATGTATGAAGGGTATTTGCCAGTAGTTTATCTGATTTAATATGGGATATTCTATAATAGTCCTAAGGACTAATAAAATAGTATCTTGAATCAATTTATAAATAAAGGCATGTTAAGTGAATGAAAAGAAGTAGCATGCAATATTTTGTGCAATATCTTTATTTGTAGTAGAATAATAGTATTAGCCACTAGATTAATTTTATAATAGGCCTGATTTGGAATTGAGATTTAAAATTAGGAAAAGCGTTTTATTATTATTTTGGTAGAGTGTTGTGGTAAATTATATAACGTATTAAACAAGACCGGTAGGTAATGGTTTTACAAGTGAGATTAATTTCATTTATCCACCTTGGCTGATTCATTATATTATATTTAAAATAAAAAACTTAATAAATACTTACTTTTGTCTGCTTTATATATTGATGCCTTAAGTAGCTTCATGAAATTGGCACTTGCACTTATTGTAGGACATACAACATATGTATGGCACAGGGGAAAATATGAATATCATTTTATGAATTTGAGTAGATGTAATTTAAAAGTTTGTAACACCATAAAACATGTATTTAAATCATACAATATTATTCTCAATACAGCAACTTAAAGTACAATAATTACAGAATAATAGCCAAAATAAGACTATCGTATCTCAATTCGTTATCTTTCCTTTTTTCAAATATCCAAGAAAACTATCAAAGAAACAGATCAATCATTGTCTTGCCAAACAAGTTGTATACACTGAATGTCCAGCTTGCTAAGAATATTAAGATTCGGATGGACAACTCTAGGTTTTGCAAATCTCTCTTCCAAATAGTTCCATGTATTATCATCTCACCAGAGGTGCACTGCTGTAGTTATGGCAGTCACCACACCAATTCCTCTCACCCCCTCTATAATACACCCATTTCATTGTGTCCTTACATTCTACAGCTAGCTACAACCCCGCCCAGCCTAATCCTTTCAACTTTGTTGCTTGCTACTCAACAAAAGATAAGCTATAGCCGTTATACTCTCCAAGGAGTGATGCCGAGTTTTGAGCAACAATGTCGAAGTTTTATAGAATGACGTCCAAAGTTAAAGGACCAGAGCTCGAATCCCTGTCAAAGTATAATTTTTCTGAGATACCATAGGAAATCATTATTTACAGTAAACTGTGACATTTTATTTAGTTTGTTTATTACTGTAGAGATAAATAAAAATATATTTTCTTCCCTATATTTAAAAAAATATAACCATTTCTTTTTTTCAGTGACATAGTTTTTACAGTCACTACTTACGCTAATTTATTTAAATATATGGTATGGGGAGGTTAGAATTAAAATAAGTGCACCACAATTTTTTTGTACATAAGATAGAAAAAACAAAGTGAAAACCACCCTTTGTTCTAGTTGATAGCCTGATAAAAACATGGGAAATATCTTTTAAAAAATCAACTATTTGTAAAAAGGTGGCTAAATTTGGCGAAAAATTGTAATTAAAAAAAATGTATTTCAATTAAATATAATTTACGTATTGTACGCCTACTTCACTTTACATATAGGCCTTACTGTTAACTTTTTTTGAACACTATTCTAACAAGAACATTGTATTATATGATCTAAAAAAAATCAGAATTCAATAAAACTCTCTAAACCTTGTTTCCATTTAAAATCATTAATTTATTATTATGATATGATTATAACCCATACAACACGAAGCCTTTTATTTTTTGTTACTACTTTCAGAACACAGGTTATTAACGGCTTAATCTGATTTGGTAGAGATAAGGAAGGTAGCCAAAAGGAAGTGATCCCGTATTTGCATGGATTAAAAATGGGAAAACCAGAGTGATAAATCACTTATGGGAAACATTTAAGCATATATATATATATATATATACATTTAACAGGAAAACCATATTTAGTTCACACAGATGAGATTTGAACCTCGACATCTCCATCAATGGCGATAAAACCAAAGGCAAGCAACAGTTATGGGTAACTAAATTTTGTAAACTAATATTTACTTTGTATCGACACCTCGGAGTGAAAATAAATTTCGACGTTTAATAACACCCAGAAACCAAAAAGTTGTTTCAACAATGCCACCTGTCTGACTGTTTGAAACTGGGTTTGGGCTAGAACCGAAACCATTTTACAGTTTGGACTTAAACTTTGTATCTGGTGTTTACATAAGCTCCCCCCTCCCTCAAACGAGGGGTTTTTGGAATTAGAAATCTAACCCTAAATTTAAGTCTAATTTATTGAAAGGCTAAAAGAGAATAAATCTATCTTCTCGAAATTCACTATAATGATTTTGATTAAATTTGATATCTAAACACTGTTTATCATTACAAACAAGATGGACATTTTCATTTTCTCATGAACATGACATTGAGGGTACTTTATTTACATAGGGGAGATTTTCAAATTGTCATCGTTTCTCAACTATTTAAGACTCACAATAACTTATCATTTTAAAGTTTAGTACTATCAAATGTAAAATTCTTTTATTTGCATTATATATTTATAAAACCAATAAGTTTTGAGCTATAAACCTATATATATATATATATATATATATATAGAAACAATGTTACAGAAAAAATGAGAAAAGAGAAACATCTTTGTCAACCAAAGAGCATAAGAATCAAATTCATTTTCAAAAACCTGTATTAAAAACAGTGGTGTAGTCGTAAATTTAGCAGTGTCGGAACGCAAGGTCGTAGCAATCCTAGCAATCCTAAAGTTAAAGTGGGGATTTAGGAACCCCCAACCACTGTAAGAGAAAGAATTACACAATCATAAGTGCCTCTTGAAGCTATTTGGAGCATCTTTTGAAGATTAGTAAAGCAGAAACTTACTTAACGCACTTCCCTTAAAGTTCTAGAAATTCGCATAGAGCACTGTAAATTTCATCAGAATTTATTGATTAATAGTATGAAAAAAGTTTTATCTTAATATTGATATGATATCAATGAGTTAATTTGGAATTGCAAAGCATAAAACTTTATTAAAATAATTTTTTTAAATATTTTTCCAAGAAAAGTATTGCCAGAACGGGGTTCCCATACGTTACTTCTCCACTACACTCCTGATTAAAAAATATATATATATATTGCCAGAACGGGGTTCCCATACGTTACTTCTCCACTACACTCCTGATTAAAAAATATATATATATATATATATTTTTTAATCATATATATATATATAATATATATATATATATGATTAAAAAATATATATATATATATATATTTTTTAATCAGGAGTGTAGTGGAGAAGTAACGTATGGGAACCCCGTTCTGGCAATATATATATATATTTTTTAATCAGGAGTGTAGTGGAGAAGTAACGTATGGGAACCCCGTTCTGGCAATACTTTTCTTGGAAAAATATTTAAAAAAATTATTTTAATAAAGTTTTATGCTTTGCAATTCCAAATTAACTCATTGATATCATATCAATATTAAGATAAAACTTTTTTCATACTATTAATCAATAAATTCTGATGAAATTTACAGTGCTCTATGCGAATTTCTAGAACTTTAAGGGAAGTGCGTTAAGTAAGTTTCTGCTTTACTAATCTTCAAAAGATGCTCCAAATAGCTTCAAGAGGCACTTATGATTGTGTAATTCTTTCTCTTACAGTGGTTGGGGGTTCCTAAATCCCCACTTTAACTTTAGGATTGCTAGGATTGCTACGACCTTGCGTTCCGACACTGCTAAATTTACGACTACACCACTGTTTTTAATACAGGTTTTTGAAAATGAATTTGATTCTTATGCTCTTTGGTTGACAAAGATGTTTCTCTTTTCTCATTTTTTCTGTAACATTGTTTCTAGTTCCTAATGACATAGAGTCAGAGAGGGCCTGAGGTCAATTTCGCGCCCGGGCGGTATTGCTTTTGGCACCTCTCAAAGTAACTGGTGGGTAATAGAATCCATTCACCATAGGAGTGTAGGTAACTAACAGCTAGCAAAAGCTAGCAGATCAAATCTCATGTATCCATTTTCCAAACCATAAGATCTGTATTGACCATAATATTTTGATTTACTGTCACGTTTGCCAGTCAAAACTTTCACAAAAACATTTTTTTTTTTCTTTTGGCAGTTCTTAAATCTTCTGCTAGCTGCCAGCTACCACATTTCTCATGGTGATTGTACTCCTGGAAAGTATGAAAATAATCCCCAAACCTAACAACTCCAAACCTAACGTAGTCTGGGCGTGATAGTAAAATAATCTCCAAACTTAACAACTCCAAACCTAACGTAGCCTGGGCGTGATAGTAAAATATTCTCAAAACCAAACAACTTCAAACCTAACGTAGCCTGGGCGTGATAGGAAAATAATTGAAGGGGAGACTCTACAAATGTTAGAAACATACGCTAAACGTTTCACTCCGAGATCGTACAAAAACTCTTAGGATTAAAAATAAAACTATAAGAACCTGTTTTGTAGACAATATCATCCTCTATTTTTTTTATTATAAGTTTAACAAACACTTTGACATTATGAACGGTTTACGTTTCAAGCTGACAAATGTAAAATAGCTTTTTAATTGTGTCACTATATTCTATTTTACTCAACACAAAATTATACTAATGTGTAAAATTTCACGTTAGTATCAAAAATTGAACGTTTGTCAAGCTTAGCAACGACACTTTCATGCTATTTCTACGTTAGGTTTGGATTTGCTAGTTTTGGGAACTGGTTTCATATAACGCCCAGGTTACTTTAGGTTTGGAGGTTTGGGGAATATTTTCATATCCCGCCTAGGCTACGTTAGGTTTGAAGTTGTTAAGTTAGGGGATTATTTTACTATCACGCCCAGGCTACGTTAGGTTTGAAGTTGTTAGGTTTGGGGATTATTTTCATATAATTCCCAGGCTACGTTATGTTTGAAGCTATATGTTTGGAGATTATTTTCACATCACGCCCAGGCTACGTTAGGTTTGAATTTGTCATGTTTGGAGACTATTTTCATATCACACTCAGGCTAGGTTTAGTTCGAATTTGTTAAGTTTGAGAATAATTTTCATATCATGCCCAGGTTACATTTGGTTTGAGGACTATTTTCATATCCTCTCATATTACGTTAGGTCATGTATAGCTCTGATTGGTGCCCCGGTTAACCACCCGGTTCACACGGCCCTTAAGCCACCCCTGCACAGAGTAAGTAACAGTGCATATTATTTTATTTACGATTTTGTCAAGTGTTTCTACAACAATGTATAGACCTATTAATTCATGTCACAAATCTTAAAAAGTTTTTAGTAAATGTCTATTTCAAGATAAAAGAGAGAGAAAGTCTGTGTGGTGCACCGTAACATTTATTTTTTATTACTAAAATACAAAATTGACTTCAGCTCTATGTGAGTAGGTTTGTAGACCTCTAACTTCTAAGACGCTTTTATTATTATTATTATTATTTTATTATTATTATAATATTATTATTATAAGATTTTCAATAGCTAAGTTTTGGAGGTGACAGACAATTAGTGTTAGTTCAAGGGTTTTTCCTGAACACGATATAAATGGAAGAGGGAAGGGGGAGTAGCGGGGTTTACATATGTAACATGTTACTTCATACTACCCCACATATTAATCTTCACGCAAAGGTTTTCCTTACTAGTCATGCTACCCACTCTGTATGAAACCTCAATATTAATACACTTCCTGCAATAGTAATCTTCCCTATTCTAGTCCAATGTAGATTCAGTCTATATCAAAAACAATATCAAATAAGAATAAACTCCCCGCAATCACAAACTGTTCATGTACTTACCCTTTATATATACTGGCTAAAACAACCTTCAAGACTGGAGTATACACCTCGCGTCCTAGTTCGAAGATTGGGATGAACAAGCCATGGTGAGCCCGCAACTGAGGTTCCGAGCAGAGAGGTCAACTCGATCCTAATGGAACTGGCCGAGGGCAACAACTGACTGAGACTATCCTGCCGTTTGACGGGAAAGACGAAATCAACCACCAAGACATCGCGTGATGTATGTACGCCACAGACACCAGTCAAACAGATCTCTATCACCACTGGAGTGCGTGATCGAGACAGGCCGCCAAACCTAGCCTGATCAAAGGACTACGTGCTGTTCTGCATCCAGAAAAAATGACAGATAAGACGTCACCGACTAGTGTGGACATGCCCACCTCCCAACCCTAAGCGATTAGAAACACTATTTAAACTTTGCTCTTCTGAAAACGACGCTATCAAGTGAAGTAATGTTTTAGACCATTATTATATTCAAAACCGTCTGTAGAAGTCCTGTCCTGGACTTGGACAATTTACAGGATGATTATGTATTGTGTTTATATATTACTTCATCGATGTTAATTTAATATACTTGAATTGTGGCTAATTCAATTTTGAATTAAAATAATGTAAATTTTTGGAATAAGCTGGAATAAGCAAAGTAATTTATTTACTAAAAAAATTAGTTATGAGAGAGTTAATTAATTTTTTCGCCACTTGGGCGCTAGTTTCAGTGAAGTCTCGTAAATATTAGATTGCCACATTTATAAACTTATTTTTGTTAGAAGTATTTAATTCAAATTTAGTGACTTTTGCAGACTAAGTAAATGAAAATTCCCTTTTTTATAATTTTTTCTTATTTAATTGTTGTTTGAAATATAGATTAACGTAACGAAAAGTTTTGCTGATTGATAGATTTAAACCTAATAATTTTTCAAATTATTTAATTGAAATTAGTTGTGGTTTGACTAGTCTTCTTGTATGTCATATTATTTTTTAACAAGTAGATAACTTGTTAGCGACTTTTGTTGTGTTGACATTTAATAGTACCGCGGGAGTTTGACTTAATGCCGGGAAGCCAAACTCTCGTGTTCATATTAATATCTGTGTGATATTAAATAAATAAATACCTTATTTATTCTGTCTGTAATCAAGGTAGTGATGCAGACTCTTTTGTAACAATTTCAAAGATGCCCACTAGGCTCTTTTTTGTAGTCAAATAAATACCAGTCTAGATATTTTTAAAGTAATGATTTGTTGAATTAGTCAAAAGTTTAAAGTTGTGTTGTCAATATTCACTGTTGTGAAACTGACAATGTAGTTTGGTCGAGTTTCTGTCTCTTCCGGACTGACCTAGTTTACTTACAGATATGTTTTATGTTTAGAAACATTCGAATGATGAAACTGCGCTTTAATATTGATATGATTTTCAACATACCCCCGATGGATTTTTGAGGTCATGTAAATTTTGTTTCAATTGTTGTTATCATAAATAAAACATTCATGTTGTTTCTTAATTGTTGCTGATGTCTTACTTCTTTATAACATGTATAGCTTACCCCAAATTTCCTTTTAGTCTAGTGTGGCCGTAGCTAGGAGGTACTAGAGTGGGTGGTAACACATAAAAAAGATAGAAAGATAGTGAATGCCAAAAGAGTGTTGGGGAGGAGAGGGAGTGGTGCTTCCGAAGACAGCAATTTACCAGGAAGCTACTAAACTTTTTCAACAGTTTAGTTATGATTTAATTTGAAAATATCAAATTTTGTAGAAATTATTGTATTATAAATATTCGTCATGTATGAGAGAACATTTTATTATTCTCCCTAATAAAATGATAACTTCAAAACTATTTTCTTGTATTTCATGTTTTATTTAATTTTATTTAATTGAAATTACGTCTTATTGTAAAAAAGTAAATATTAAATTGTAACTTTTTTCATAAATATAGTTCATTTTAAATTTACAAGTTTAATATAATACAAAAAAAAACGCATGTTTTTACTATGTATAGTTTCTGAGAAATATGCTCTACAACTTTATTGCTCTTTTGTAGGTGCCCATCCGAATCTTAAGCTGATGATAATACAACAGAACACTTTTTTACTATCTAGTTACTTTTATTTTTAAAGAATTTTTTATTTGGCTTAGGCTATGTGTTTATGCTTTTTTTTACACACACATATTATTAATTTTATCTAAATAATGTGAAAAAAAAGTTAAGTTTGGTACTCTATCAACTTGAAACGTGAGTTGTATCCAAATAGTCCAAGGATCCTTGAGATGCATTTTTGATGTATTCACACTCGCCACGCACTTTCCAAATGAAGACTGCATCGAACTATTCAAATGCCAACGACTTTCCTACATCCAAAGGTCCGTTGTGATGCTCTCTAGCAATGATCTTAGAAACTATGTTAAGGCCATCTATTCGCCCTTTAGAAAACTATTCTGGCATACTAGAGTTGAAGTTTTTTTAAAGTGTGGGTCGTAAAATTTGCACCATTTCATTTGATATTATTCTTTGCAACGTTTGTTTACTGTACATCATGCCGAGAAACAATTTGATATTTTTGGTAATATTAAATCCTAGATGTAGATGATTATTGACATTTTTCAAATCATTAATTTATTATTAATGGCAATGATTGAAACTCAGAATCAAGAGCATGTATGAAACCAACCATTGTC
>CABFWB010008502.1:0-17568 GCA_902151455.1 Timema bartmani
TACCATCACCAATTAATCAACATCAGAGGCTAAAATGATTATGAAACCATTTGACAAGATATTATGTCAAAGAGAAAGTCTGATTGAAACAGATAAATTGTTTTTTGTATACAAAAGTAAAAAAGTGCAGCAGCATGCGTTATAGGCCAAAAAGGCACCAAATTATTACTAAACATGTATTAAAATAAATGTGTATTTAATGACATTATGTGCTTTAATTATAATGTTAGGGAAAATTTAAATAATACTTAATCACTACAGTGAAAAAACACAGGAATTTAAAACCTGCCTTGAGTCCATCTTTGAAACACCTCATCTTTCACGCACGGGCCCCACAATAAATTAATAATTTCATTTAAATCACTGTTGGAAGAGCATGCATTATTTGCCATTATTAAACGTCAAAATAATCATATTTTACAAAAATACTTGAATACAAATTACACAAACGTTCAATGAAAATAAACACCATATAGATTTTCTTGAAAATTTGGCAAGTGTTTTTTGCTAAATGCCTTACTCACCACATGGAGCGTTAGCGAGTTTAATAAACCTCAAGGAATGACTACCTAAATAATAATTTACAAAAATAAAGTATTCAAAGGCATTCAACAATTAATTTAATTATGTAACACAGTAATGGTATGTATTTAAGCAGCCACTTTGGTGTAGAAGAAAATATTTAAATAACATTTAATATACCATACTATATTCAATAGCAGATCAATAGTTTGAATTACTACTATAGTAAGTAAAGAACAATTGAATTTTAGTTTCACAATCATTATACAAATTAATATTCCAATATAACTTGAAAAAAGATCCTGGCTATAACTAAAGATATAGTACATTTCAAATTTTGTTAATTGATTATAATATCAAAATAGGAGTTAATAAATGAAAGGAAAGCAAAATTAATTTTAGCTTACTTGACACACTGCACTTTAACTACATAAAAACATAATTAAAATTACCTCTGGAAAGTCCGACGCCTTAGCACAATTAATAGAGTGTCTGTCTACTGTAATAAGGGTCCCAAGTTCAATTTCTACCATGGTCAAGAAAATTATAATTGGTGAAAATGGGTTTACCCTTTCATAATGACGAATTAACGGCTGGGGCTGGGTAGTATGTTCTATATTTAAGTTAGTTTATAAATCGTGTGCTTATATAATCAGTCGATTCAGAAAATGCATTTTAAATACCTCAAATAAATTAAAAACTTCTGGAAACGTTATATTTAAATACAAAAGTTATATTCAATCCTACTACATAAATATAAAATTCCAAGTAGGTATGTCGAAAAAAAATCAGCATAATTATATTAGTTCCTAAAAACACAAGAAAATATATATAGTTGTATAAAAATTTACGTGCATTTTCATTCAATCGCGTCACCTATTGTTTTAGATAATTTGCTTACAACACGAATATGGTATCATCATCATCATCATTATTATTATTATTATTATTAATATTATTATTATTATTCAGTCGGCGCTTGCCGTGAGTGGACGTGTTTTTACGGTTTTTAAGTGAACTCATTCCGTGTGCTGAGTGGTGTGTTCTGTGTGAGTTTGCCTATCCTTAGGCCTGGTAAGTTGATTTATTCAATATGCCGGGCAGTGAGGACAATTGTGCTAAATGCTCCCGTGCATTCTTTGGCCGACAAATATTCATTTGGTGTTCTGGCCCTTGCAAAACAAGGTTTCATCTTGACTGCCTCAAAATTAAACAGGCAGAATATGAGTTTTTTTTTATGAAGATTGGGGTATCTACTTTCAAGTGTGACACATGTACTAAAAAGGCTGGAGCTTCATTTGGGGACGACACCCTTACAAAATCTACCTCTGCGCCCGTTCTCCCAGTGTGGCTCCAGCAGAAGCCGCCTCAGTTAGATAAGTCATATTAGGAGTTACTCAAGGCTCCATCAGCTGATCGGGAAACAGTTACAATACAGCTGTTAAATTTCCTGATTACCATGGTCTATGATCTGTCAACTCAAGTAAAAGATCTGAGCAGCGACAACGCTGTGCTTAAGTCTCAAATTTCGGAGCTTTTATCTTTCAGGACCCCGGTTTGCTTGGTTTCAGTCGGAACTCAATGCTCCTTATCTTCACGATCTTCTATTCCAATTGAACCTTCCCCTTCTACATCTCACCTATCTAAATCATTGAATTCACCCAAATTAACATTTAGCCAAGCTTTAACTTCTAATCAAAAAAGTTCTGTTGTCGACTCTAAGTCTGTTGTGTAATAACCAGCTGGGTCACAGTCTGCGTCAGCAAGCGCTGATGATGGTTTTACGGTTGTGTCACGTCGTAAAAACATTTCAGCGAGGAAGGTGTTTTGGCTAACTACCCTTATAGAATTATACTACTCGGTGATTTTAACTGCCCCAAAATTGATTGGAAATATCAATCATACTCAGAGAATTTCGCATTTCAACATTAAATTAAAAGCTACTCAACTTCTTGCTTTGACTAATATTTTAGGATTAGAACAACTTAATGAAGCTGATAATAACACTAACCTCCTTGACCTTGTTTTTGCTAATTTTCACCACCCCTTAGTAACTCAAAGCTCTAATACATTAGTGAATATTGATTTAGCTCACCCACCCTTATTGATTTCAATTGAGGTACCTATTGCTTCTAAAATTAATGACACCCCTAATACATATATTGACTATGCACGTGGTGATTACCTTAATCTTTACAATTACCTGTCCACTGCTGATTGGTCTTGTGTTTATTCTACTACGGATGTAAATTTGGCTGTAGATAATTTTACCAACTTAGTCAGGGAAAATCAAAACGCATATTCCCCGAATTACTATTCTTAATTCATCTAAATATCCGTATTGGTTTTATTCTACTCTTAAATATTATATTAGGGAAAAAAAACAATTTTTTCAAAAAGTTTAAACTAACAAATAATAGTGTATTCTATTCACATTGTGTTTTAAACTTTTGAAAATTTTGTCCAGACACTAGAGTTAATTTAATAGTTGTGTTATCACATTTAACAAAATTTAAAGTGTTGGT
Source organism: Timema bartmani (assembly GCA_902151455.1). Lineage (NCBI taxonomy): Eukaryota > Metazoa > Arthropoda > Insecta > Phasmatodea > Timematidae > Timema > Timema bartmani. The sequence goes on from CABFWB010008502.1 coordinate 3,048, forward strand.
ACAACAGCACAGCTATAATTTTGAAATTTATTTTTATGCCTGGAATTTGTTATCAACCTGACTTGTTTATCCTTCATTTGAAACAATTTTTAATGCTGTATCCTAATATAGTTTAAGTGTTTATTATAATGAAACTACTTGGTGATCAATATCACCCCCTGAATAAAAACTTGTATTAAAAAAAATTACGATCGGATTTCTGTCATGTGTAACATTGTGTTACAATAGGACTCGCCCCCATGTAAACCTTCACTCATAACTGACCTCTGATTCATACTACCCGCTCCAAATAATATTCAAAAATAATCTAATCCCTACAATAGTACACTTCTATATTGTAGTTCTCGTAAATTGATACAATGTAATAAACAATTCTAATCATTATCAATTAAATAGAATGGTAGAATACTCTGTTTCTGTACTCACCAAATCTTTCTTGTGGTTAGAGCAACCACCTAAACGAGCAACACCGGGTAGAAGCCGAGTGTGGGGATTTGACCACGCGAGCCACGAGATCCCTACAGTCGAAGTCCACACCAACTAGATCAAATCAACATTGAAGAAGACCATGCCGAACTAACCTCGACCAATGGAATACTACCCACCTGCCCTCTGATGGCGGAATCATGTACTACAGAAATAACATCCGATGGCAGAAGGAATGTTCCTGAAGACGGATGGGGTGTTTGGTTGCTATTAATATACATTTTGCAAGGTGGTGTAGTCAAAGTGTACTTATTATATTTATTTTTTTATAGTTTTATCTAATCTTGTAGGAATGAGGAAGGTAGGATGTTAGAGGTAATCTACACCCATTTAGGTGGAGGAAGAGTATAAAACCATTTTGGAAAAACCACTCTGAGTACACCCCGGTATTCGAAACCTAATCTCCGCTTTATCGACCATCTAGTCTTTTCTGTGCTTAGGGTCCGGTGTTCAATCCTCGGTCCTGGCACAGATTTATCTGATTGCCAAACCCTTCCTTCACCTCTGACAAGATGTGTATTAATTACAACTTGTGAATGTGTGGAATGCCAGGCCTCCACCGTGGTTCGGATCCCATATTAAACTGTAGGTCCTCCCTTTCATCTCACAATCACTCTACCATTACATATTAGCATAAGTGCGTATAGCCTGAAAGGGTAGTAATACTTGGTGCTAATATTAATAACATAGTGCTGTCTTGCTCTTACTCAGATCGCAAAGCTGACATCCATAACATAAAATAATAAAGCAGAGGTTTTCCTGAGGAATTTGAGCTCAACGTCTGTTTTCATATACTCATCTTATCTGTATGTGTAGCTATCCATAAATAATAATACTCTGTGAAATCATTTATATTCAGGAATTAAAATGGATTTTAAGAAGTATTAAATCTGAATCCCTCTTTTAGTATCACAAAACCTCCCTACGAAATAATGATATTCACTCTTGGTGAGATAAGTTACCACGGGGGGAGGGTGGGGAGGATAGGCTAAATATATATTGGGTGTTAAATTGGGGGAGGGGCGCTAAAAAGGTAAGAAGAAAGCGTTTAGTGGTTTATGGATGACACCCAACCAGATGGTTTAGACAGTTTTAATTTTGCATTTTTATTAGGAAACACTAGCTCGTTGGACAATTGACTATTTTTCTACTCATTATTGAAATAAAAAAAAGGTTAAAATAACCATAAAAGCAAAGTAAAAGTATTCACAGTGTACTCCTGTTAATTGCAGATGAATTTTATAATTAGAACATATACATGTTTAGGTATCTCTTTCGCACAATAGTGTAGGGCCTCTAAGCAAAATCTTTAATTTTGAAAATAATACCCATATTTTTATTGATCATTTTAATATTAATATAATTTGTATAAATTATTTGAAATTTAATAATTAAAATATAATAATATTATTAAATAATTAGCAAGAATAAACTGTTAAATAGCTCACTATAGTATGAAAGAATTCAAATGTCCTGCTTATGTGAGTTGTTTCTGGAGCCCACCACTAGGCGCTCTAACAGTGTACTAGCGCGTATACAGAGAGTTGCCATTCTATTATCGGTTCACCCGCCTCGGTGGCGTAGTTGGCTAACGCGCTAGTCGTGTTGAGCTCGACCGCCGAGGACGGGGAGATCGAGGTTCGAATCTCGGTCGGGTGAACTGGGGGTGGTTTTTCCTAAATGGTTTTCCACTCTCCCTCCACGCTAATGCGGGTTCACTACCTCTAAATTCAACCCTCCCAATTCCTAATCCATTAGCGTAATTAGTACTTAAGCGTATAACCCGAACGGGTAGTAAGACGCGGTGCTAAATATATATTATCGGTTCATCCTGACCTGAGACCGGAACTAAACAAACATTCCCATATCACTACGCTAAGGACCTACAGTACTTGATTGGTGGAACAAGAAGAGTACAATATTTTAAACGGGCACAACCATGTATAGTCATTATCATTGAATCCTCGCTTATCACATCATGTAGAAGAAGTGATGATTACAATTACAATATTATAACATGAAGGTTTGGGAAGGATTAGACATAAGAGAAATATACAAGTATAACAAATCAATTTATTTTAAATGTAAACAAGAGAAATAGAATTACATGCGTTTTAAATAGACATTAGATCAAACAGTCCATTGTTATTAAAGATAACTTTATTCAGTTATCATAGTCGTATACTTCCCGATAGGCAGGAATAATAATAAGCTCCTTGATTACTAGGAACTAACAGAAGTAAGATTGAACATATAGTTAGTTTAGTAACTCTAGAAATTAGGATAAACATTCATTCTCCTATGAAGGAGCGTCTGCCTCACACAGCGGCAGTCAAAAATAGGCAACAAATGTCAATATAAGGAGAAGCCACAATACATAAAGACAATTCAGCCTAGCTAATCCCAGTCTAAAACCTGATAGGTCTATTCATGAATAATAGTGAAACTATAGTGAATAAAACAAGGGGTATTTAATCCTAATTTTATAGAGCTACTATGAAAGTAGTTATAGCTAGCTGACTTGATTTAACTCCACAGAGAGTTACGAAAACCTAAGAATAAACTCCTAGAAGAGGAACTAGCATATTACAAATAGTAAATGGCGAGCTATCAGGCATCTATGCGGTTCAATTATTATGGCCGGTCAATTCCTTATAAGTACTGCCTGGACATTCAATAGTATATTTATATTTCCACCCTAACTTGGGCACATAATATATAGTATAAACAATAATTGTTTTACTTAATACAAACGGCGCCTAAAGGGACCGAAAACAAAGCACTATCCCCGCCGGTCACTACTATGAACTAGTTGTGCTCCCACAGGCTGCGCACCGTAAATAGATACAAAAAAAGAAAAAGAAATAATAGTGACTGCTATCTGTCAATGACATAACTAAGTCATCAAATAAAACGTTAGACAACCTGATTTCAGCCATAAAGAGATCCTAAACATGGTCATAACGTTTAGGGAGTAATTATTATTCCTTAATATATAAAACTATGTCTTAAGGACTTAGAAAAAGAAGTCAGACACACTGACATAGTAAATAAAGTCGTATGCACCAAGATAAATAGAGCATTAAGCCCATCATTCTAAACTACGCCATATGGGCATAGGAAAAAATTTAAGAACTTTGACAAACAACTCTGTGTCTTATGGACATAGAAAAAGAGCGTCAAGACTAACATTAAAAAAAACTATGCCTTATGGGCATAGAAAATAAAGTCATCCACTCTGACATAAAAAACTATCCCTCGTGGACATAGTTAAAGAGGTGTTACGAATCTAACCCAGATTCTAAATTTCAAATACTTAAAGTCTCAGACGAGGCTTCATCTGTGACGAGGGGGAGAGATCGATGCCTCACACATCGTAGTCACCAGTAGTTTCTTCGCCAATGTAGATCTACGTCCTAGTTCTTCCTCGGTCTAATTGATAAAATAGAATACAAAATGTGAAGCGAGGTGTTCATAATGTGTTACCTATTATAGTGACAAGTGCTGACTGCAAACAAGCAGGTAAGGGGGAACGTTGCCCTGACATTTATAATGGGACATTACTCCCTCCCCTAGTGTTCATCAAGACAGAAGGGTTGGTGGCACATTCCAGAAGCCAGGTAGTGCGAGATCTGGCCTTGGAGCGGTGATTAGGCTGATACTGCATGTCTTGTACGTGAATGCGGAATAAAGTAATATTACACTGGTGGCATGTGGTGCGTGTAATAGTTTAGTATAAAAGTGATATGCTTAGAAAGATAGTTTATTATTGAATTGTAATCCAGTACTGTTTATTTAATTTGAGTGTCTAGTAGAGGATGTGCTCAATATCGGTGGCGTTAAAGTTCCATGCCATTATGTTAAGTATTCAAACTCCAAGAAATCCCTATTTCAAACACACGAGTCACATGTTAATCTTGCGGAAACTGTCACCGTGCCTGCTAGAAGTGAACCGTTTTTACCACAGGTGGAATAGTGGCTTCAGAATTTGAAGTGTTGGAAGGTTGCTTGAAGTCCAACCTGCAAGTAGCAGAAAAATACGGCATTCTCTCTGCCTGTATTTTGGTCACAGCTCGCAAGAATAGGGTACCTTTCTGACTTCTAAATACATCACCAGACCCTATTGTGTTGTATAAGGGGACATCAATGAGCCACTTCCGCCCCCTACCTGATGAAGACAAATCTTTTCCCGTCTGCTTCTCTCTTAACTTCACAAACCAAACATCATCAAGGAGCTGTATTGTTCGACCTTACCCTAACTAAGTGTTCTGAGGTTACGCGTGTAGAGACAATAGCGCTATTAAATGAGTTTGCGGATATTGTAGCACAAGATGATTCTGAGTGTAGTCGTACAAACCTAACAAATCATCGAATTGAAACGGGTGAGGCTAGACCAGCAAAGCAAAATCCGCGTCGCGTTGCGTTTAAATACCGGGAATATATTAGTAAGGACATCAGTGACATAGAGAAACAAGGTAAGGTGAGGCCCTCTACCTCACCATGGGCATCACCTATAGTCCTTATAGCAAAGAAAAATTGTGGCGTTCATTTCTGTTGTGACTACCGAAAACTTAACTAAATGACTGTGAAAGATGCCTATCCATTGCCACGTATGGACGACATACTTGAGGGTTTGTCAGGAGCAACATTGTTCTCATCTCTCGCCATGGCAGCCGCCTATCATCAAGTCGAGATAGCACCAGAAGATCGTCTCAAAACAGCATTTGTTACAGCAGATGGCCTCTAAGAATTTAACTTAATGAGCTATGGCCTCTGTAATGCACCAGCTACCTTCCAACGCCTCATGGATTTAGTATTAACAGGTATGAAGTGTAAAACCTGCATGGCGTACCTAGATGATGTGGTAATATGGAGTCGGGATAAGAAACAACACGTGGGACGTTTGCGTCAAGTTTTTACACGAATACGCAATGCTGGTCTCAAAATCAAGTCTCGGAAATGTCAAATTATGCGGTACCAGATTACTTTCCTGGGGCACAGAATATCAACGTAAGGGATCGCTACATCAGAAGATAAAGTAAATAAGGTTCAATTCTGGCCCATCCCCATAACTGCGGAAGAAGTGAACTCTTTCCTGCAAACAGCCGGATACAATCGCCACTACATCCGCAACTTTGCTATGATTGCTGCACCTCTGCAGCGACTCACTCACAAAGGAGTTCGATACAACTTGCGAAACTGCCATTGAGGAACTAAAAATAAGATTAGTGACCACCCCCATTTTAGGGTTTCCCCGTCTGAAGTGTGAATGGCTGGTGGATTGTGATGCAAGCACAGTTGGAATCGGGGAAGTAATTAGCCAGACTCAAGATGGCGAAGAAAAAGTAATTTATTATTGGAGCCGCCAACTTACTAAGACAGAGAGGAAGTATTATGCGGCACGTAGATAACTTTTAGCCCTGGTTGACTGTCTCCACTTCTTTCGTTGCTATATTGAAGGAAGTGAGGCAGTGCGTGTGCGCACAGATCATAGAGCACTAATCTGGCTCCACAATTTCAAAGAGCCTGAAGGGCAAGTATCTCGGTGGCTGGAACGTCTATCGCGATTCAACTATACAGTAGAACATCGCCCAGGTGTGAAACATGGTAACGCTGACGGACTTTCAAGAATGCCTTGTCGCCAGTGCCAACGTGTGGAATGAAAATTCCAATGTGATGCCAGTTCCAAGCTCCCTCAACCCAGAAGCACAGTCGTGGAAACACTGCAGTTAACTACAGGGTGGGGGCGCTCAAAAAATCACAACCCTAATTTCTTTCCAAGACGCAATAGTCACACCCATAGTTTTAGCCGCACCTGTGTGGAAGCCTGCTGTATCACCTGATGAGTTACGTCAGTTAAAGTTAGAAGATATAGCGATCTGTCCTGTTATAAAGTGGAAAGAGGCTAACAATCGCCCACCCCATGACGATTCCGTGGCACTTGGAAGAACCACCACGAGTTTGTGGGCTTAGTGGGACCAACTAGAACTTAAACAAGGTGTTTTTTTATCGACGTTTTGAAGAAGTTGGAAATACCCATAGACTTCAGCTGATTGTCCCAAGAGTGCTTAAAACAGAAATCCTACGCAGTCTTCATGACACACCCACTGGAGATCACTTATGTATTCACAAGACAGTTGAAAAGGTCCACTTGCGGTTCTATTGGCAGGAGTAAAAACGTTAATATTCGACCCCTGAAGAGATAAGTTTAAACTATTCATTTTTGAGATAATGTCGGCCAAATAGGCCAAAGCCTAGAGCCAGATTTGATCTTGCATGCATTTTGCTTCGTGAAAGGGATGGTTGGTAAGGAAAATGAAAACTTCGTGTGTAAGTTCAAACAATCTTGTAAGAATTCTACCTCGAGATAACCACCTGACTTCAGTGTTAGACAATAAACAGTTTTAAATGCTTCCCATTTCCTCAAAAAGTGTTGCGAAAATTCGGGAATTGATAGGGCGGACCTTAATAAAATTAACTATTTTAACTGAATCGTCTAGCACAGTTTTGAATCCTTCTGGCATACGTTTGGAAACGAGAGCTTGTCTATGAACGCAGCAATGTGTCCAAACGTATGCCAGAAGGATTCAAAACTGCTAGACGATGCAGTTTAAATAGTTAATTTTATTAAGGCCCCCCCTATCAATTCCCGAATTTTCACAGCACTTTGTGAGGAAATGGGAAGCATTTACAACTGTTTATTGTCTAAGAAACATTTGGAGCTACTGATTTCACTATGGCAACAAACCCTGCGTAAGTCCCCATAATAGATTTTGCACTATCTGAACATATGCATACACACTTAGTCCAGTCTATTGCATTTTCGTGGAAGTAATGGTCGGTTAACTTAAATATATCTTATCCGGTAGTGCTCTGTTCTAAAGGTCTGCAGAATAAGAGCTCTTCTTCTACAGATTCCCCATTAATATACCTGATGTAAAGTAACAAAGTGGATAAATTGACAACATCAGTAGATTCGTCAATTTTAATCGCAAATAAAGGACTACTACGAACTCTTTACAAAACTACATTTTCAACATAGTTTGCCATGTCGGTAATACGGTGGGATACTGTATTGTTGGACAATGGTACTACATTGACCTTTTTGGTGAAATATTCTCTAAACATACACTGCACTACATCATTTATGCACGGGCGCACTAAATCTTCTGCAATTGAATGTGGTTTTGCAGTTTTAACAATTCTATAGCTAACGCGATAAGAAGCTTCGAGTGCATTCTCGTTTTCACTCTTTGCACCAGACACAAATTAAGTTAAGTCATGTTTCCACCCAAAAAGTCCAACAGGCTTGTTTACATGGGTGGGGTGTCTAGTTTCTACCTAAGTATAGAAGGTTTCAGACTACTGTTAGCAAGAATTTCACCACATTAACACATTGTGGTCGAGCACAGTCCTTGTCACCTGTACATGTAAATCCAAACGTAATATAATTAAAATCGTACTTTCTTTTCTCTACACATTGTAACGATGTTACAAGCATGAAGAAACACAACGGTATAACTCTCAGTAAAATGGGCCTCACTCACCTCCCAGCTTGCTGAACGCGGCTGGCTCGACCACTTACGTCACGACACACTCTCCCGAGAATACCTCAACACGGACTAAAGCGAGGCCAGATTCAACGCCCCACTTGTGAATATTGGCACGCCCACAATGAACATGAACACTAAGTTGATTTAAGTGGTTTCCGGTTCATCGAATAGAACTTTATCAGCGCATTCTATAGTTCCCAGTGTTGCCTTTTATCCCCACCTGAGCGCTGCTCACCTATCTTTTGTTTTCTTCTCCTACCGACTTCCCCCTCTCTGAGAGAATTATTGATATTTGTGATTGCTATATAATGACCTGTAAGCTTTGATTCCACACAGACTATACCACTGGCATTTAAAAGGTGAGGGCGCCTGCCTGAGTCTCTTCCGGGGCTTACTATTCAAAATTCTATTTAGGTGACATTATGGGAGGGAATTGTTCTTCAAAATTATTGTTTGGATTAAACTTCTAGGAAATTTTCTTGCATTATGGTTTTGGGGATTTTCGTGGCGTGTCCACGACTTTGTTTAAAATTAATTGTTATGATAAAAATTGAGACTTTTAATGTTTGTCAGTGCGCTCTTGCCGCTATTTATGTACTTTAATCTACTTTGTCGACTTGCTATAATCAGTAAACTTTGGGTACACCGACTGGATAGTTTTAGATAATGGGAATTGTCAAATTAGATAATTGTAATATCTTAATTTTGAATAGAGCTTTTAATGGACATGATCAAATCATATATTTATATGTTAGGTTTAGGTATTCTTCAAACGGTGTTTACTTCATACATGGTTAAAATTAATAGTTACAATATGTTGAGCTTAAATATTTTTATGAACTTTTATGGACTTTAATAATGGGAATAGTCAAATTACATTATAATAAGGTGTTAAGTTTCAATTTTGTTGAATGAGGGGCATAACCCACTTAGATTTCTATTGACTTTGAATATCCTCAGATGGCTTTGCTGGCCAATTTGTATATAATTTGTTTGAGCAATAATCTCATTCAGGAATTTTTTACGTTACAATAGTTGATGTTTATAAATCTCAGGCCATTTTGGTAATTGTTGTGCGAGTGCATTATTACATTGTTAGGGCGGTGTTGGAATTATACCTTTCGAGGAAAGATATTTGTTTGGTCATGTTTAACGTGTTAATTGTTCTGTCTCTTCTTCGATGGCTCAAGCTAGGTTATTGTATATTTTGAAGAGCGGCCTTCTGCCGTGTATATGAGAACATTTTATCAGGATTTAGTATTATGGGTTCTCTACCCGTGTGAAGGATATATGTATATTTATATACGGTTAATGGAACTTTGGATAAGTTCACTTGTATATAATACTGCACTACATTTTTCAATTTTGGCCTGTACATATATTAAATAAATAAACACTGTTTTCTCTTGTGACCCCTGGTCTCTTATTCATAGTACACTTCCCTCATTTCCAAGGGCGTCACAACATGGCTGACCTTTGTCAGATTGACACACATCACTAGAAGTTGTATCACTCGATGAGCTTTACGCAGCATTAACCACTGAATTTACTTATCTGTCTTCCTGTTTCAAACTACCGCTTTTTAACCATTTATCGATTTCAGATGTAGATGAACGAGGCTTTACTGGAACGATTCTGACACACAACTGCAGATAGTGTCTGAGCTACAAAATAGTCATTGTGTGGTCACCTGGTGCAATACTGGAAATTCCCACTTGGAGAGGGAAAATAAAGAGATCTCCCCGTTACGTTTCAACAAGACAGACACGTTAATACCTGAGAGGGGTCACAGCTAAAAGTCAAGCTCTCACTGCAGTGAGATTAGGGAAGGATTACTGTGCTATGTCCATCAAAGAAAAAAAACCTCGGTCAACATGGGGTGAGGGGGTTGAACAAGATGCGCAAAAGGTCCAGATACGTGCTCAACTTAAAATAATATGACTACCCTAAGTTGTGGAAAGCGAAACCAATTATTGATGTGGTAGTAGAAAAAGTAACCATAGGTTTATGAAAAGATAATGGGCAGAAAACTCATCCAGTTTAAAAATCTGCCATTACAGAAATATTTTGGCGAATCCCTTGGAAGATTTCGCGAACCCCAGTTTGGGAACCTCTGCTCTATGGCATTATGAACTATAAACACTGTTCCCAAAAATTGATAAAAGAGAAACATCTTTGTTAACCAAAGAGCATAAGAATCAAATTAATTTTCAAAGGCCTGAATTAAAAAGTATCTATATTTGTTTATATCTCAGAACTTATTGGTTTTATAAAAATACATTTCAAATAAAATATTTTTATCTCTCTCTATATATATATAAAACAGTTTTCCATAAATGATATATTACTCTGATTTTCCCAACTTAACTCCCCGCAAATGTGGTTTCACTTCCTCTTAGCCACCTTCCTCATTTCAAACCAATCAGATTAAGCTGATAATAACCTGTGTGCTGAATGAAACAATAAAAAAGAAAAACTTAGTTCTAGATTGTTTATAATCATATTATAGTAATAAATTAATGATTTTAAATGGAAACGTGGTCTATTGAATTTTATTTAATTCAGATTTTTTTTAGATCTTAGAATACAATGTTCTTGTTAGTATGGTGTTCGAAAAAGTTAAAAGTAGGGTCTATTTATAGAGTAAAGTAGGCGTACAGTGTGTACATTCTTTTTAATTGAAATAACATTTAAAAAATGACAATTTTTCACCAAATTTGGCCATATTTTTCTGACTCATTAAATTCTTTTAAGATATTTCCAATTTTTTAGCAACCTATCATCAAGTGTGGTTTTCACTTTAGTTTTTCTATATTCTGTACAAACAAATTGTGGTGCACTTATTTTAATTCTAACCTCCTTATACCATGTATTTAAATAGTTAGCGCAAGTAGCGATTGTAAAACTATGTCACTGAAAGAAACAACAAAAAGGAATGGCTTTATTTTTTTAGATATAGGAAAGAAAACATAGTTTTATATATTCCTACAGTAATAGATAAACTAAATAAAAATGTCACAATTGACTCTAAATGATGATTTCCTAAGGTAACTAAGAAAAATCGTACTTTGACAGGGATTCGAGCCCTGGTTCTTTGACTTTGAACGTCATCCTATAAAACACCTAGATTGCAGCTCAAAACTCGGCATCACTTCTTGGAGAGTACATCGGTGACAGCTTGCCTTTTGTTGTTTAGCAAGCAACATTGAAAGGATTAGGGGATTAACTGTTGAATGTTATGACACTCTGAAAGGGCTGAAGTATAGAAGGGTTGAGAGGGGTAGGTGTGGTGACTGCCAAAGCTACAGTAGCGCACCTCTAGTGAGGTGATAATACATAGTACTACTTGGAAGAGAGATTTGCAAAACCTCGATATGTCCATCTGAATCTTAATGAAGATTTCTTAAATACTAATTTAACTTATGGCAAGAAAATAATATAAGCCATTTAAGTGAAAAAAGTTACTTTATTTTGGTTAATTTGAGGAAATTTGAGAAAATTAACCTTTAAATGGTGAGGTGGGGTCTAGGAGACCCCAGCAGCCCTTTAAATTTCTGTGAATCCCCTTCCCCTCATGCTNATAAAATACAGCATAGAATTTGAAATTTTAATTTTTTTTATGACTTTTTCACTTCATAGTCAAGGGTTTAAGATGAACATGCCTACTCAAACATTAAAACGTTTGGAAACTTAGCCAATCCAAACAAAATTGATGTCCCAATAAATAAGCCAATATTCTGTAGAAATAAGGTTATGAAAGCATTCTTGGTTCCTTTCTGTAGGGCTTTATGTGCATCTTCATTCATTTTGGGCACCTAAAATATACAAAGAAATATGAATAGTAACAAAGATAATGTTAATAGAAAAGATTATCATATTATGTAAGATATAAAGTTAAAATGATCTAGAGTTAAAATAAATAAAAAGAGATTGAGTCGGTTAGGTATAATACACATGTGTATCTACAGCCACACACATATCACACAAAACTACACACACCTGTTGCACATTGTCCTCTCTCTTTCACACATACATCTATCTCTCCATCAACACAAATGGTTAAGTAACTCTATTTAAAGGACAAACTATTTCAAGTTCTACAATAATATGTATAAAAAAGAAGGCCTTGCCAATGGAGATTAAGGGCAAATCTTACAATGTCACGTTAAAGTCCTCGTAAATTAAGCGTTTTAAGTCTAACCGTTGGTTAAACTTGGCGTTGCGTTTTACGATACTATTTTGATGTGCTTTGTCAAGTTACGGATGGGCAGTGTTGCCAAGTCTATAATCTCTAGCGACAGTACAAGGACCTGAAATGGATTGTATTTTGACCGGTAGGATACTACTTTCTGGCAGTATATTGAAAAGCCCTGCGATTTACTGTTTATTTTAAACAGGCGTGTATTTTAACGCTATTATTTAAGCTTAAAAATAATTAAATATCTAAACAGTAGAGTCATAGTAAATTTTTAAACACACAAATTAATATTTAAATAAAAACCACCCTTAATTAACCAGGGAGGTGTACTGGAGGGGAGAAAGTGAAGAAAAAAACACGTCCCATATTAGCCATTTAGGTCTACACATAGTAATTTACAAGACGATAAAAACATAGGTAGGCCTACAGCTATTGTCAATTACTAATAACTATTGACAACAAGAAATGAATACTCCGAATCCCGAGGTGAAACCATTGAAAAGAATTTACATATTTTGAATAGGAAAGAAGAGCCTGTAGGGCTAAGCCAAAATATCTGTAATAAAAGTCGATACTAGGAATTAAAAACCTCTGCCCCGGGTCGTACGATGACTTACAATTTACCCTATAAAGACTTGCCCAAAAGAAACGTTGGCATCCCAAACAAAACAGCTATATTAAATAGAAGGAATAAATCCGACATAATTATTTTATTATCTCGGTATTAAACTGGGAGTAATTTGTTCTTTAAGTAAAAATAAAAAACTGAAGTGGTCGGGATTGAATATGAGTCAATTTATTAGTAGGCTGACGCCGTACCATGTACTGTACATCAAAGAGGTATGTTCTAAATTTCTTGAAAGTTAGAATTATAACACCGCCAATCTGTGAACAGGTAATCATTGGTGAAACATCTATTTAATTACAGGTGGACAATATCAAAACCCAGAGAATCCATAAATCACTGTCCAAAGTTTTCTAAAAATAATAATGTAGCCTCACTTGAATAATAACAATTGCAATAAAACAATATGGTGGAATGTTTGGAAGTTAATATGGACGTTAAAATGCTAACCAGAAGGTAGACCTCATGTTAACTTTACAAGCACTTTAACAAGGACGCTAGCTCCAACCGAACATGGTAAAATCCAAAGTAGTGTTTGTTATGGCTTAACCTTATGTTAAGCCCTAACGAATAAAATAACATGACATTGTAAGATTGGGCCTAAGTCTTAAGTTTATTTTAAGAATTATATTTCATATAAAGCACAGTTCAGTGGCCAAATGGTCTAAGGCGTCACACTCGTGTTAGACTGGAATACTGAAGGCAGGGTCATCAGGTTTCGAATCCCTGTTGGGTCTATTGAGGGTGTTTTTTTCTAAATGGTTTCTCAGTCCCCTTCCATGCAAATGTGGGTAGATTACCCATAAAATGCATCCTTGTCCATCCTTACCACATTCGAGTAATTATAATATATACGTATAATATGAACAGGTAGTATACTTGGTGATAAAATAAATAAATATATAATGAAGGTTTAGCTTAGTTTTAGTTTTCAAATGAATGCTACCATAAACAACATAACATCAAACACTATAATATTACATATATATNATACATACATACATAGGTGACCTCTTAGCACTATATAGACTCAGACTAAACTTCAGCAATGATGAGCTATAGTTTGACAATCATTCAGACTTAAAATCCCCAAATGAATAATTTATAAGCCAATCAAAAGTAACAGAACATAAAATAATGTCTATCGGACGCAAACACATACAGGTAACCTCATTGAAGAGTATTTAACTTACCCCAATTAATAAGAATATATATAATATATATAAATATATATAATATATTTTAAAATGAAAAAAACTTCTTAACTGATCCAAAGTATGCTGTTGTCAAATGAAAAACGCATAAAACCCCAATTATATGTTTTCTGGTTCATGTGTTATCTAATCTTGCATTTAATTTCCTGATTAAATGGCTGTGAGATGGGCTCTTGACATATTTAATCCCTGACAATGAAGTTTGGGGTTATCTTAAAGCTAAAATGGGTATGGATCCAAATGATCAATTGCCAAGTTTACGATTTTGAGCAATTCTTGCTTGAGTATTAATGACCACAGAAATCAAACCGGTAGATGGAGACTATCTTCTGAGGACTATGTGTTTGCCAAGCTTGACTATAATCTGAAATATATATTTTTACTTTCTCTCTATCTTACAGGTAGAGAAAGTATGGTGATCGTCAAAAAAATCGAACTCGAGATT
>CABFWB010008503.1:0-17567 GCA_902151455.1 Timema bartmani
AAAAATTTCATCAAAATCGGTCCAGCCGTTTAGGAGGAGTTCAGTGACATACACACGTACAGAAGAATTATATATATTAGATACCAAAATATTGCTGTATGCTACTGAAATCAGAGCAAGTCTCTTTTTACACAGAATATTTATTAAATGTCTAAAATAAGTTTCAAAATACTGAATTATTTATGCTAAATTAAAATTGCGTACACTTACCTAGTAAATATATATATGCTATTAAAAAACTTAAGGAAACATGTATTTAACATAAGCGTTATTCGATACAATATATAGGTAGCGAACTTATACCTCTGTATTAAAATGCAGTTGTTTTAGTGGCTTAAGCCATTGGGTAGGATGAATATTTAGTCGATGAGCACTCACGTTAGAGTTAATAGGATGGCAATACCATAATGATACATAAGAATAACCCCAGAGAGGTCTTCCAAGATTCAAATATCAACAACACCTCCGGAAATATGTCTCCCACACATGCGCACGCACGCACCTTAATCAAGTAAGGAATGAAGGTTGAGGTAATTGGTAGTAGAGAGCGCGTCTTGAATAACATACGCACGCCTTTCCGCTCCCCTTGAGAGAATAGAGAAAGAAAATGCATCCTGAGAAAGTACAGTGCGTGCGTTGAGACAAAGGAGGAAAAGTTTATTCTCATAGTGTGAAACTGATGAAGCTCTTGAAGGAATGTGGTAGGCTCAAAACAAATGTATCATCACTCGCTTAGGGCTTTGATGAGGATACTGTATCATCATTTGAGTAGTGTGATGATAGGTAAATCATGGATCTCTCCTTCCTGGTACTAGAGAAATGGAGGGAGGGAGGGAGGGAAAACCCTCAGATTTGGGAGACATAAAAGCTATATAATTAATAATCAAATAGTCAAAACTATTGTATTTGCTTTTAGTGAGGATTTACTCGCATCTAGATATCATATTCTGAAAATTTAAAGTATCCAGGAATCGTCACGTACCCAGGGTCATTCTTCACTCATAATTATACAAATAGCAGCAATAAGCCAACTACCGAGTCGATGGTGGCTGCGTTATCTGATAGCTCGTGATCTTAATAAAATCATACATTTATAGCCGACGATTTCCGCACGTCCATCATAGACTCTGCCTTAAAATATGAATGAAGAATGACCCTGGGCATGGGGCGATTCCTGGTTAGCTCAGTGGTTAGAGCATTGGCGTACTAAGTTAAAGGTCCCGGGTTCAATACCCGTGTCCAGGTGTCATTTTCCAATTTGCAGCATATGATATATAATTAATATTTGAAAGCATAGGCAATATCACGTCTTGAAAAAAATGTTTGTGGGAAGAAATAAAATGCGGGAAGATTAATCACAAAAAAATAAACAGTTTGCTTTTAACAAAAAGAATGCAAAAGTTTAATATCACTCTGGTCTATATAGTGAGAAAGCTAAGAGTTAACTGTTCATTTCCAGGGGGGGAATATTTAGGAAATGAAAAACTGTGGTTATAGAGGCAGACTTATTTATTTTTAAAATTACTACTACAAAAAGTTACAATAATATATGACAGGTTTCCCTATGAAGGAGTTCCGATCAAGGTGTATTTTAATTAAATACTACAATAGACCCCTATACTTTTCAGCTTTAATACCAAGTTGATTGAAATTAGTTGAAACATTACTTATAAAACCTCCAGATTCAAACTACAACTATAATTTAATAATAATACAAAGGATAACATAACCTATTTATATAAAAATAGCAATTTCACGTTACTAGCAAAGGCAACATATTTATTTTGACGATTAAAAAGAAAGGAACACATACATAGGTAGAGTATATTAAGTATGGCATAATATTTATTTTCTAAAAGTGAGAGAGGGACTATTTATGAACGGAACATTAATAGTTTGGATAAAAGATAAAATAGCTTATCTATCAGAATAGTGCCATCTTACAATACGATTTATTTGTCAGCATTTAGGGATAGCTGTAATAATCAAACATAATATGTTCAGCAGTACAGGGGCGTTAATAAGAGTCAGAATCAAAACATAAAAACAAAATAGACCTAAATGATATTATTGCAGTGCTTGCCAAGAAAAACTAAGTAGCCACCAAGGCCACGCGTAGTGAAGGTAGAGCTATTAGTTTCACGAAATATGATTTTGATCTATTGTCACGTACCTACCCTATTGGATGCAGTGTCAGTCGACATTAAATGGACAGAAGATTTGACGTTGCTTGACACTGGATCATCTAACAGCTTTTTTTTTAAACAACCATTTTATTGCAAATTGCAATGTAAAGATATAATTATTTCTCATGAATTTCAAAATTGAGAGTTTGTCGCCATATATTTTGGCAATGTTTTGTTCAAAAGTATGGCGATTTATTTGTAAGCATTGGTTTTTTTTATTATACTACTTGGTATTTGCTGGCTCCATCAGCTATGGACTAAGAAACAATCCACCAGTTTTATTACAAATAATTCTTTTTCTGCATTTTCCCTCTTACTCGTGGAGATCCTAAATAAGTGTGCATAAAATTATGTAGACTTGTTGTCGTGTTGGCTCATGTTTGATCGTGTTAGTGGTTATTAATGTGTTCGTATTTTTGTTCATGTTCGTGTATTCTGGTCTTTGTTTAAGTTCGTTTTATGTTGTTTTTTTGTGTATGAGAATTTTTGTGCAATCATAATAGTTTCATCCATTCTCACACCAAGGACTAATTTAGAAAGGACTTACATTAGATTTCCATGCATAGTTTATTTCTATTTATCGATGAAATACAGGATATTTCGAAAATAATATATCTATATATTTATCTATCTATCTATCTATCTATCTATCTATCTATCTATCTATCAACACGACGATCGTTTGGAGAACCAATATATACATTAGTGCATTCAATTTAATGTTCTAATCTAGTACATATTATTACCTTCACATTTTTCGGTGGGTAGAATGGATTTAATCTATTTTTTAACGGTTTTAACTTCAGTTCACAGTGATTTATGTTTCAACATTCTACTTGATTTAATACTGAAAATGTAAGGAGATATTACGTCAAAGTATACCTTTTCATATATTCAATACATTTTGTTCTTATGTTTGGAAACAAATAATATAAGATATTTTTAAAGTGAACGTTTTAGTAAAAAAAATTGCTTTTGGGACATGTAGACATATTTTATAAACTTTCTCTTTAAAAAATACTTCTATAAGTTACATGAATATTTTGTTAAATATACACCTTAAACCAGAGATGGACGTTACCTACACATCACAGCTTTAGTATTTACCTTTTCTTTTCAAAATTCTGTTCCGGCGGCTCTTCAAACCTGTGTTGTCTTTTAAAAACTCTGTCATCCTGATAAAATGTAAGCTTGTTCTAATTCTCTCTTAATCCTCGTATGAATTGTGTGCGTATTGTCTGACATAAATAAGACTATATTCATAATAATAGGAACTTGGCCTTTTTTTGGTGGGAACAATGTTTGTAATGTGTATAGAATGATTCATTATATTGTTCATACATTTGTAGATTCTTGAATTGAATCTTGTCACGGCTAATTTGAGCTATTGTCAATTTCCTTCAATGAGTAGATGGATTGGTGGATAAAATATTAACTATTTCTTTATGGGACTTTAGTTTCTTTTAAATGATTTGTGCCTAAACAAACTAGATTTATGACTCTTTTTTCCCCTTCTGGGTTTTCTTACCTTTATTAACTTCAAGTTTCTTGGGCCTTGTGCTATTATTATTGATTTATTCTGTCGGGTGTTTACATTTTACTAGAGCAGTCATGAACTATTTTGTAACTACTTGGGGCTTCCTACGCCTGTTTCTAGCTATCCACTCTGTGTATACACTTTTGTGTTAAATAAATGTGTTTGCCTTATTTGAAATCTACGTAACTATTCTCAAAGTACCAATTCATTTGTTAGTGCACTTTAATAAAACTTTAATTCCATAAATATTACAGTGGACGCCCGATATACTGCGGATTCAAATATAACGTGGTGAATAGTATATCTCTCAAAAGAAAAATAGTTTTTACTGTAGAGTATTATATACATTCTTACTTGTAGAGATTCAGCCAGTAGAGCAATTCCACATAAATTATTTAAGACAAGGGACAAATAGGTATAAATAAGGTTGAGTGATCAAAGACAATGTAACAAGTGTATTTCATGTTTCATACGAGTAAAGTGTATAACTGGTATAACTGGTTTATTTTTAAATTCTATTTTTAATGACTTAAATTTACGTATAAGTGCATTATGTTGGAGTATTTTTTCTAGTCCTCCAGACCCGTCATTTGTCACTATAGGTCACCTTCCGTTATACCGCGGTTAAACTATAACGCGGGGGTAAGGTATGTCCCCCGACAACAGCGCTACATCGGGCTTCTAATGTAATAATAAAACTCCACTCCATCACTTAGCATATTTGGAGAAGAGAGTCAATGGTAAATAATATTTTGTAGTCTTATTATAATCTGAGGTACCCTAAATTTGTTGTAATGTTTATAATAATTACTGATGTGTACAATTTTGTAAACACAATTTTACTAACAAACATAAAGCTAGCCTTTTCATCTTTCCATCCCAATGAAATTTCAAAGTGAGGGGGGTTTAGGAGACAGTACCCTAACCACTAAAGTTCAAGAAAATTAATTAATATTAAATGCCTCTAGATTCCACAGGATATTTGTAGTACTTTATGTGGATACTTCATTCGGCTCGACTATTTAAATGATATTATAATATCTCTAAATAGTTTTTTATGATCTAGTTTATATTAGGTAGTTGTAATAGTAAACATCTTAAATATACAAATGTATACACTACTCTTTGGTTCATGAATAAATGCTGAAGACAATTTATAGCATATCATAAAAATGTGTAGAGGATTCTATAATTTTAACAGAATTAAAGTTTGTATGAAGCATTAATTTAAATGTTATCTGGTCACGGACTTTTTTCTATCAAATGTATCGAATCTACTATTTTTGCATTTATTTTCAATTGGACATTTTAGGGGCATTTTTAATATGTATGGATGTACCTCTTGAATATTAAGTCGTAAGCCTGGTCTTAAAATGTAGTCTATATTGTATTCGATACTTATTCTGGGCTATATGTTTTAGTTTTACTTCGAATTATTTAATTTTATTGGGTGGACTTTGGGTGGGAGGAAATGACACCACACCACTGAATAAAATTACATACTCGTAAATTATAATGATTTAAAAAATAGTAAATATAAGAGTCCATTCAAAATAAACTAAATTATAAACAACATAACATTGCATTATCTGATGTTTTAATCGGAGTCATTACCATGTAAAGTAGGACTATACCATTTTTAAGTTTTTTAAGATGTTACTGATTTTTTCAAACACTTATGTATTATTTCACATGTTATTAAAATATGATATGATTATAAGAACTATATGAGCTATAGACCTATTTGAGTGATTGAATTTGTACTATATTTACTTTAAATAATAGTTTAAGAGATGCAATACTTAAATTTGGTTCAGATAATATATTAAGCTTCATTTATCTGCAGAATACCTGGTGGAAAAAGAAAGTTTTGCCATCTCTTACCTGAATCAATATAATTATATATATATATATACACCCACTTAAGTGGCCGTGTGGTCTAAGGCGCTACCCTCTATTATACTATACTGCCGATGACGGGGAGATCGAGATTCGAATCTAGGTCGGGTGTACTGAGGGTGGTTTTTACAAATTTATTTTCTTCTCCACCATGCAAATGCGAGTACAATTCATCTAAATATTACCTTCCTTATCGCTAAGACCATTAGCATTATTAGTACATAAGCGTATAACCCTAACGAGCTATAAAAAGCGATGCTAAAAAAAAGTATATATAGTTATATAAACGCCTATTATTTTATATTGAGATATCTTTTAAATATATTATTATTATTATTTATTCAGACACTTAACACGTGCTTGTACTGGAAACGTGTTGATTGAAAGGTTCTTTGACCATTCTTATCGTGCATAAATAGCATTATTTGAAATTCATGCTCTGGAAAGTAATACAAATCTTTGAAAGTGCTATAAAGCGAAAAAGAAATGTCTTCAGCACAACAGAATGTCACTAGGCATCGATTTAAAAAAACTAGATTTCCTTTAACGTCTGAGTGAACTGGGATAGTTGATCGTACAGACTAAAAAAATTAACTGTCCTAATTTATTAACATTAATATATTTAAAATCACTCCTTTTAAAAAAAGTTATTTATATTAAACTATTTGTATTATTTGTAAGAATTTTAAACTTAATAAATATATAATTATTTTATTTTCAGAAACACACGCTTTGTTTACTTGGTTGGCTTTTCACCATCGTTGTTTTTTCGTTCCCTGAAGCTGGACTTGTTTTGTTTATGAGTCTACATTACTGGGTAAGTTTCTAAAATTGTTTACTCTAAGTTCACGAAAATAATAAAATTCCTGTGTGTTCTTATCCACCCGCACCACCCCAACCCCTTCTCTTCCCATATACAATGTTGGTGCTAGCAATAATCAGAGCATTTCTCCTAATAATACATTTTTTATCGTTTCTACCTCCTGTATAGACATTAAAAATTCCATACTGATTCTACTTTAGTGTTTTATTTAATATCATCCTACTCACCTAATTGACGGACACCTTAAAAATTTTCTAAAAAAGGAAATAGGAAATAACCTAATTGAAAAAAAAACCGTGGATATCCGAAACTGTCAGTGGCATTATTTATACAGTTAGTCAAAAATAAACTATGGTTTTTCATAAGGAGGCGGAGCTAATCATTATTGAACTTTAGTCTTTATAGTTAAAGTGAGACACATACAGTTGGTCTGTATTGAACCCCAACCTCTCTATTCAAAGTGAGACATATACAGTTGGTCTGTATTGAACCCCAACCTCTATATTCAAAGTGAGGCATATACAGTTGGTCTGTATTGAACTCCAACCTCTCTATTCAAAGTTAGACATATACAGTTGGTCTATATTGTACTCAAACCTCTCTATTCAAAGTGAGGCATATACAGTTGGTCTGTATTGAACTCCAACCTCTCTATACAAAGTGAGACATATACAGTTGGTCTATATTGAAACTCCAACCTCTCTATTCAAAGTTAGACACATACAGTTGGTTGGTATTGTACTCAAACCTCTCTATTCAAAGTGAGGCACATACAGTTGGTCTGTATTGAACTCCAACCTCTCAATTTAATACCATATTAAGAAAATACCTACTAGGAAGAAGACAAAGTTAACTAATGGAGTTGCTGATAAAAGATAACACGTAATTTTGTAATTATAATAAAAGTATATCAAAGTTATAACAAACATAAATAAAAGTCTTTGAATACTTATATAATTCTTACTATTGCATTTTAAGATTTAATTGCCTAGTAGAAACCCCTTGTCATAATTTATTTATTTTAAATACAATTTTAACAAAATTATTATTTTAATAAAACAAACCATTTAGAGGGTTGGATCGCTAATATATATTATATATATACTATATAATATATTATGTAAATTATATATACTATATGATATATAGGCTACTTTGTGTATATATATATATATATATATACAGGGTGATCCAAAAGTCGTGCAACCCTGTTTTTACAAGGATATTTCTCGCAGAAGAACATGGAAAATGAACATGTTGTTTATATCTATGGCAACACTGTAATGTATTGCCGGGTGTTGTGCAGGCCGTGTGACCTTGAGACATAAACTAGGTCTAGCCAGCATTTGAAAGTGTAAAATGAGTTTTTTTATGAGCAGAGCGAGTATTATTATTATTATTATTAGCACCGCGTCTTACTACCCGTTCGGGTTATACGCACTTACGCTAAAGTGCAATGGTAGGGTGATTGTGAGATGAAATGGAGGACCTACAGTTTAACGTGAAATCCGAACCACGGTAGAGGCCTGGCATTCCTCACATTCACAAGTTGTGATTAATACACATCTTGTCAGAGGTGAAGGAAGGGTTTGGCAATCAGATAAATCTGTGCCGGGACCGAGGATTGAACCCCGGACCCCCAGCACAGAAGTCTGACACCTTACCCCTAGACCACCAGGTCACCCAGTGCAAGTATTCATTTTGAAACATTATTTTAAGGCCTTGGTATGGTTTCATGTGGTTATGTAAACAGTCAGAACAGTAGGTTTTTTTAGCACTGAAAATCCACATGTTTTCCATTCCAGCTATAATATTGGAGTGTGGTGTGCAATTTCACGTCGCAGGGTGGTGGGNGAAACAGCTAGTGCTGAACGTTATCAGGAATTTGTTATGCAGTTTATTGCATTACTGGAGGAAAGAGAACGTGATTGCTGGTTTCAGCAAGATGGAGCCACTGTAAACACAGCCAGTTCCACCATGACAGTGCTGGCTGAGTTATTTTGGCGATCGTGTGATTTCTAAGGGTTTGTGGCCACCTCGTTCCCCAGACCTAACGCCACCTAATTTTTTTTCTGTGGGGAAACTTAAAACAGACATTGTATGCAAACAACCCTCAAACCTTGGCTAACTACAAACCAACATTGAGAGGTGCATTGCAACCATACCCCAGGCAATGATTCGTCGTGTGTCTAGAAATATGGTTAAAAATGAATTTTTGCTACAGAGAAGGAGGATCACACTTTCAACAAATTGTGATTTCCTTATGGTTTATTGTTTGGTTTACATTAAATGTATATATTATATGGCACAAAATATAATTTTTTTCTTTGGGTTGCGTGACTTTTGGATCACCCAGTATATAGGCTAATATAGATATAATATATATGTACTATATATCTTATATATATATTATATACATCCAGTATCAGTCGTTCTCAAACTGGGGCATGTGCGCAACTTTCAGGGGATACGCAAGCAGATCTCAAGGAAAAATGGTGAAATGACAAGAGAACCAAACGTGACGGAGAACCAAATGTAGCGGGGAATTTTTGAGGCAACTGAAGGACATTTTTTGGTTTTATTACCTAACATTTTTCATTTGGGGAAATTCTATCGCGGAGGTACATTAGACTTTGTCATGATCAAGTGGTACAATCTAAAAAAAAGTTTGAGAACCACTGTAGTAGACAAAATAAATTACGTGTATTTATATGAAAAAAGCTGCATTAAGCCTAATTTTTGGGGTTGAGAAAATAGCGTACAGTCCAATTTCCATAGAGAGGATCTTTTATAATAGACCAAAAAATAAAAAAACCTGACAGCTGCAGATAACTTAAGCTGACTTATGAATACGTGAAAGAGAATCATTAAATTCCTGTGAAAATTGGACTGTCGTGTTGCATTTAAGTCTTTACGTTGTGATAAAGTAAGCAAGACCCAAGTGGTTCCAAATTTATTTTAAGTGAAGTCTTAAACGCTCAAAACTACCCTCACATAAGCTATAGCTATATTTGTAATATAGCATATAAATCAACACGAATAATAATTCCAAATTGACTTACGTTTGATTAAAAACAAAATAAAAACATTCATTCATGTTTCAATAAATATTAATAATATGTTTTTATATACTTACAGAAAGTAACTTCAACCAATGGATTGATGGAATTAACTTATTGGGCATGCCGGATATTTTGTAACGTAAGTTTTTTTTTCGAATTTTAAGAATGATTTTATTGTTTAAGCAATATTGTTTGTTAAACAATCATTATTATTATTATTATTATTATTATTATTATTATTATTATTATTATTATTATTATTATTATTATTATTATTATTAATGTGAAACAAGCAGAGTTAGGTGTGTGCGCGTAAACTTGATTCTGACTTGTAAGGTTGTCGATTGGTCCTAAATTGGATACACTGGGAGTAATATTTCCACAGTTTAATTTCCCATGGTCTCCATGTAAATATGAAGATTTAAAATAAATAAATAAACGCTCTCATTTAACTCATTAATTGTCACTAAAAATTAAATATTGAATTAGTGATTAATTTAATATTGTAAGTTGTCTGACACCAAATCTAAGACTTCCGCGTCCAATTCCTGGTATATCTGAAAAATTTAACATTGGCGAAATGTGGGTTTCCTTTTTCACAGTGATGAATTAACGTCTGGGGGCTGGGTGATGTGTCTCTTCTAGATTTAAGTTAGTTCATAAGTCGTGTGCTAGAATAATCAGTCGGTTCAGAAAGTGCATGTTAATACCTCAATTTTTTTTTAATCATAATTTATTGAAATAAAATATTCATTTGTACCATTAAATGTACCGTAGCTATGAAATGTTTAATGCCCTACCAGAGAAGGGTAAGCCTACTTGAATTTTCAGAATCAAACACAGCGCCATAATATTTCCTCATTTGTTTGAAAAATCATCCCTTGCAAATTACACTTCCAGATAAAAATATGTTTTTCACCAGCTATATATAATTTGTGTGCCTTGTCCTTTCCTTTGTAGAAAAATATTTTTATCATTGTCACTGTTACAGTCAGTGATGTATTGGATGAAATTAATTTATTTACAGCAAACTACTATTAGTCTCTACAAAATATAAAATAATTTGAATTTGTAGGTACTTGAAAAAATGATAATTTTTCTAAAAATATTTTAATTTATAGACATTAAAATGGAAGCTGCATACAATTGTGGTTAATTTGGTGACAATAATTAGATCTAAAAATTATAGCCATTAAAGTATTTCCTCTATTTTCAGGATGTGTAATTTTATGATAGGTGTTGCTTTATTTAGTCATTTTATTTATATATAATAAATAAAGCTGTAGGTATAACTCCACTGAAAATAAAACCCACTTCAAGATGATCTGGAAAACTGAAATTTGGCACGAAGCAAGAGGAACCACCCCATATAACCACAATCTAAGCATTTGAGATTTAAATTTAAAGTATTCGGAATAGGTGGAGGCTATATTTAGAAAACAAAATTTAGGTAAAGTAGAAAATTAAAATTTAGCAGGAAGGTAAAGGGACAGTTCCAAATAACCATAAAAGTCTGAAAATCCTAAATCTTTAGATGGGACTCCAGGAAATATGGGGTGAGCGAAAGTTAACACAAAAATGACCCCTAAGTGTCGTATAAAATCTAAATTAAACAGGCATGTAGAAGGACAACTCCAGATAACCAAATAAGTCTTAAAATTTGAATTTTGACCTCTAAGGCGGTAAAGGGGGATGAAAGATGTATTAATTGAACCAGTGGGCATAGAGCATTGAAATTTAAAATGAAGGTTTCTTTCTAGAATTGGGTGAAACCTGTTTGAGATATTTTCAAATTTCTTCCCCTAAGTGGGTGGAGAAGGAAAGAAAGATGTGGGACTCACTGACTCACTCATCACCGTATTTCCTTAAACACTGGGCTTGGAAACTTGAAATATTTCTTGGCTGGAAGGTAGCGGGATTTCCCCATATATCCAGAAGAATCTAAGATTGGAAAATTTCAAAATAAGGAGCCAGTAAATAGAAAACAAAACCTTTGTATGAGGTTTAAAACTAAAATTTGGCATGCGGGTATAGAGGCAACATCAGATAACCAAATCAATCTTAAAATTTGAGATTTCTAAGAGTGAATGGGATAAAAGGGAGTGGCTGGTTCAAAATTTCAAAAACTAATAGTAAACAACAGCTATACTTCCCAGTATCTCAGTATGGTAGAAAGCTGAGTGAAATTTGGCAAGCAGGTAAAAATACTACTCCTAGCTTAGATTAAGGCCTGACAATTTTTAATTTTGACTTAGGGAATTGGGAAGCGGGTGGCACAGAAAAATATTTAGGTGTGTTAGAAAATTTAAATTTGGCAGGCAGGAAGAATAAAAACTCCAGCTAACCATTATTTGTCTTAAAATTCAAAATTTCTAGGTAGGAGATATTTTAATGGGGAAGGTGCGTTATAATTTCCAAAACAAATAGAAACAACTACTTTATGTGCGAGAGAAAACTGAAATTTGGCAAGAAGGTGTAAAGACCACTCCATATAATCATAAAAGACTCGAGATTTTAAATGTTCAACATAAAGAATGAGGGAGGGTGGGTGTTAAGTAAAAAGTAAAAAAAATAATCTTTGAGGTGAGGCAGAAAATTGAAATTGGTCCGCAATAACAAAATAAGTGTCAAATATTTACTATTTATAAAGGGGCCTGAAAAATGATGGGGGTAGGGGTGGAGGGTAGTAGCTTAAAATCTTTCCAAAATTATTATAAAATCTTATTTTCATCACGGAAGAAAATTTAAACTTGCCAAGTTTGTAAAAAGACCACCCTAGAATAAACTTTCTTGCTTTTATGGTTAAAATTTAAAAATAGGGGCGGGAAATGTCTAATAGAAAAAACAAATTTTCGTTATGGTATAAAATTTGAATTTTGTATTGGCAGACGAGATAATCCAAAAATAAACGAATACAAACACTAACGATTTTCTTAAAGGGAATCCACTAGCATTGCGATAAAAAAAAAAGCTAGAAATCAAAGGATAGATTAGCTCCTAGCTAGTAGCGATATAACAATCAAACCAATTCTGGCAACATAGCTCGGTGAACGGTGATCATATGTGGAAAACCATTATTATTATTATTATTCGAAATGTTTCTGTAACAAAGTATATTATTTATTCTCTTTGGTGAACTGTAAGTCTCTTCTACCCAAACTATTTACGTAACAGTGTTTATTAGTTCGTTTATCTTATTTTGGCTCGTGTTAGGTAAATATTGCGTTGTTAATGGGCTGCGTTTGTTTGTGCACTCAATTTGTGAATAAGATAATATTTTGTCTGGAATATTAAATGTATTAACTACTATGATTGGTTTGTGATTGCCATAGTTAGCTCATGATTGTACAGTACAACGTGGAATTATAAATAGTGGACAGTCGGATGTCGAACGTTTTAATTTGGTATAGTTTAAATTCTGTTAGAAGTGCGAAGAACGGGTTCAACTACTTGTAATCTATTAGAACAAATTTTTACACAAACTATACATTTTAATCTTAGCTTGTAACATCTGAAAAACCCACAAAGTAAAATTTACATCGATAGATCATAGTTAATTATTTTTATCACATGCAATTCTTTTCGTTCTCATCAGTTTATAACTTTTTACCTACTGTATTGTCTGTGTATATTTTATGATATATTTGTATATTTTTAAGTTGAAGATAAAGAAATTCCCCTTTCAGCTCCTAGATGTATAAATACTTTACGTTAAACAAAGTACTTTTTTTTGGCCGTTTCTTAATAGTTCCGAATTATACGCATACATTAATTACGTTAATGTAATAGAGATAAGGAAGGTAGAATTTGATGGAGAGTGCACCAGAATTTCCGTAGGGGGAAAGTGGGAAACCATTTAGGACATATCACCCTCAATAGACCCGACCGGGATTCTAACCCCGATCTCCTCCTCACCGACACTTCAGTATAACGCGCGAGCTAAGCGTAAGACCATGTGAACATCTATGTGGGTCGCTGGCTACTTGAAATATTTACGTAACACAACCGCTAAAAAGAATAAACTAAATTCGTTAGGTAAAATACTGATTATAGAATAGTATTTTTTGTGTATGTAATCAAAATTCTAAATGAACTAGTATCTTACCAAAAATGATTTTCTTTTCTCCAAATGATGTAGCTTTTTATAATAATTAATTTAAGCTAGTGAAATAGTCTATACTTTTTTTTTAAATGCGTCTACTCTACAGAAACCTAACAAATGGTATATCACTTTAAAATAAAATCCTCTTTTGTGGTTAAACAGCAAGTTGCTGACATAAAAACAATCAAAATTATAAAACAAATATGTAATTATGTTACATTATATTATTTATCTCGTGGTCGTGATTTTTGTAAGCCAGATCGGTTCTGGGAGGATGGTTGAGGGCCCGGGGTGGAGGGGGAGGGGGGCAAGTTTCTTTTGGTACCAGTCATCATGGCTGTGCCACTGACTTGAATTATATTGTTGGAGAGAAATTACTTTGTACAATTTGTCATTATTAGTAGAATCCTTATAAAATACCCTATCATTTTTACTAAACCTAGATGAAAAACGCAAAGCAAGTGGCATTATTGAAACTATAGCATGCATGTTAGTAATAATATTAATTGTCTATTCAAACCAATACTAAACTTACATAGAAATCCATCTCCAAAACTGTTTTTCAAAAGCTGACAATATTTAACAATCTATGACTTACAGTTAAATTCAAAATTACACCCACAAAATGTGATTAAAAATAGTTCTCGAAAACTTCAAGAAATTCAATATTCATTGCTTCCATTTGTCTTTATCCTTAATTTTAATATAGTATAAAGGTGTAGGCCTATTTTTCAATAAATACAATAGTGATTTGATTAAATTTAATATGATTAAATAAACAATTTAATTCATGTTTTCTTTAGAATTGCTATAGAAAGTTCAATCTTCCCTTATGTTTTGTATCTTATCTGGGACATTTAATATTAAATAATGAAACAAATAATATGGTTATATTAGTATTGTCTTGTTTTCACAGGCTGCTGGAATTATATGTGTTCAATCTTTGTACTCTAAGTGGAAAGAAGAAATTAGTGTTAATAAAAGACTTCATGACTTAAATATGGTAAGTAATTATATTTATACTTGTAGTTAACATTTTAATCAGGAATAACCCTTTAATAAATCACCATAGTATTTATTTTACTATCATTTCTGTATTGATTTTGGTTTCCCCTATATAACTGCAAAATAATCGAGAGAGAAGAATTTGAACAAACTAAACCTATTCTTATGAATAGAGATACAGTAATAACCATAAAAATAACAACTTTAATCGAACACGTAGTCCTAATAAAGTTAATCATATACATGTCTTGGGTAGTTATGTTCTTTTTAACTTATAACACAATGGTTACTAACGGCTTATTAAAAATCTATGAAAATTTTGGCTTAAAGGAAGTGCAACTATATACACGTGGAGAGATGATAGTTAAATTACATTGAAAAACACTTGTGAAAAAAATAACCTCATTGTACCCGGTAAGGATTTGAACACAGACTTCTTCAACAGGTGTTAGGTGCAATGTGAATCAAATGATCTAGTAGCCCCTAAGGGTCCTTTCAGGCATGGAGTACAATATAATATGCACTCCGTTTATCCTGAAAGGTACTACTAACTTTCTTGGTTTCACTATGGTGTAGCCTTTTAGATAGATATATATATATATAGTATAGTCAGTCAAGGTACGACTAGTGTGAATGGAGTGAAATTTAGCATTAATCTTACCTTGATTAATTACAATACTCCCTTATCGTATACGCTTCACCATAGTGGAATCAAATAAAATAAGCTTTCTACCTTACAAGATGAACAAAGGCTACATTACATCACACAATTTTTTTTATATATTAAAGTTCTTTTTAAAAATAAAGGCTTTATATAATTTATCATAAATATTCATAATATGCTCTTCATTTATGCTGATAACTAGCAAGCTACCCTTACTTGTCTCCACTATATTTTATCTTATGAGATAGGCTCACAACGTCATCATTTATGGTACCGGTTAGACTACCTTTAATGATAAAATAATTTTACTGTAAATATTATAAATAACTTTTTGAAATAAGTGCTGCTATCTCTATGGAGAACTAAGAACTCAAACAATAAATAGTAAGATGGGTAACAATGCCAACGATATTGCTCTTTAGCTATCTGTTATTTTACTATAATAGTTATTTTAAGCATTCATTTCTTTATTTGCTGTCTAAAAGTAATATAAGACTCCAGAAAACATTGATCTTTTAAATAGACATAAGTAATTTAAATTTTCAAACTTATTAGTTGTAGTATATTCCAATATAATATACACTTTATATTAAATAAAGAACACGTGAAAAAATCTTATAGTGTTATTTCGATGTTATTTATAACATGGGTAATGGGCTTGTGAATAACTTTTTTCATATAATAAACAAATTCTGAAGCAGACATTTTTACTGTAGAATAAATATTTTTCTTAGGAACTTTCAGAATAATGATTTTAAACTATAACGTGTGTGAAATAATAACCGGTATGGAATTATTGTTTTATTGACTTTTCAATCAATTTTTTTTATTTGTGAAATAAATTATTTCAAATTATTTAGCTAATAAAACTACTAATAAGCTGTGCAGTACTTTTGTCCAAAACAAAATAAACAAAATAAAAATAAAATAATGTAAAACACAGAGATAAAGATTAAAATAAGGGAAATTTATTCTTTATAACTCATTCGCTTCTATGGCTCAGGATGGATACAAGTGAGAGCTTTTTTAATAAGTACATTTAAACAATCCTAAAAACTAAATGATTTTATCAAATTGTTAGTTAGTTGATAATATTAATTTGATAGAATAATAGTACAGTAAAATATATTGCTAAATAAAGTTATGCATGTTTTTGACTTTTATTTGAAGGTTCCTGTTCTACCAGATACACGAAGGAGAGGAGGCTCACCATCAACAGACGATCCTTTGAAAAATGGAAGTTTATCTTATGCTGGTTGTCAAAACAAAGGATTTGAAAATTCTTGCCAGAGAGAAAATATTGTTTCATCAACGTTACCAAGGGCTAGAAGGTAAACTGTTTAATATATTTAGATGGTGGAGCAAACGGATTTTTGAATTATAAATAACATATTTTAAAACCCATTGTTTTATGTCAAAAAGGGAAAACCCTAATTTTTATCCCTAGATATAATATGTCATTTAAGCAAGAGAGAGAGAGAAAGAGAAAGTGCAATTTAAATTTTAGTAAAATATACAAATATAATCAGAGTAGTCTAGATACTAAACCCTTCTTTCCCTTCTGAATAATAATAATAATAATAATAATAATATTTAGCACCACGTCTTACTACCCATTCGGGTTATACGCTTAAGTACTAATTACGCTGATGGATTGGGAATTGGGAGGGTTGAATTTAGAGGGAGTGAACCCGCATTTGCGTGGAGGGAGAGTGGAAAACCATTTAGGAAAAACTACCCCCAGTTCAACCGACTGAGATTCGAACCTCAATCTCCTCGTCCTCGGCGGTCGAGCTCAACACGACTAGCGCGTTAGCCAACTACGCCACCGAGACGGGTTTTCCCTTCTCAAAAATTACAAAAATAGTTATGCTTAGCAATAACAGATCAAGGGTCATTGGTTTACTGTAAGATGTACCAAGCCATGGTTTACAAAACATGAGGCCCAATACATAATTCGGTACGTGTATGTACATCACTGTGCTCCTAGGTTTGAAAAAGTTTTCAGGTTAAATTCATCGGTGTCTACGATGGTAAATTTATAAAAATGTTTAGTGCTGTAATTATGAACAAATATTACTTTGGTTGAGACCGCCAAACCTACTCTTCATTAGAATTTGTATTGGTGATCCCTTTATTTTAATGGATTATTAGTAGCATATTCTCTGACAAGACGTGTATTAGTCACAACTTGTGAATGTGTGGATTCCCAGGCCTCCAACGTGGTTCGGATCCCACGTTAAACTGTAGGTCCTCCATTTCATCTCACAATCACCCTAACATTACACA
>CABFWB010008504.1:0-17563 GCA_902151455.1 Timema bartmani
CTTGACCCACCCAGCCTTCAAAATATTTTTTTATAGCTTGTCGAGCAGTTTGTTGTCTAGCAGTTTGTATGGTGCCATCGGCTAGAACGGTGACGAGGAGGATAGAAAATATATCGGAAGATATGAAGTTGCACTTGAAACATGATTTACAAAGCTGTAAATTTTACTCTCTGCAAAGAGATGAATCGATGGACATTTCAAGTTCAGCACATTTATTAGTAATAGTAAAAATAGTGTTTAGCGACTTTTATGTCAAAGAAGAGTATCTTAAGTACTTCCATTGAAAGGACAAACCAGGGGCGAGAACATTTATAATTCCTTCAAGAATTATGTGCAGGAATGTAATATCCCCCTAGAAAAGTTGACTGTTATTACAAAGAATGGAGCTCCTGCACTTGTTGGTTGAAAAAATGGATGTATAGCTTTATGTAATAAAGATGAATGCTTTCCACAGTTTCTGTCTTATCACTGCATACTACATCAACAAGTATTATGTGCAAACGTCCTTAGTTTTAATCATGTTGTGTCATTAATTCAATTAAGGCTGCTTCTATGCAGCACAGGTTGTTTAAGGCACTATTGGAAGATGAAGGCGCTGATTGTACTGACTTGGTCCTACAGAGTTAGGTGACTTAGTAGGGCAAAGTGTTAGCAAGATTTACAAGTGTTTTTGAAAAATTAAACTGTTTCTTAATTCAAGAAAGGAACAGTACACAGAGCTGGATGATGATGTGTGGCTTATGGACCTGGGGATCCTGACAGACATAATGCTAAAACTGAATTAACTTAACCTACAGCCGTAAGGTAAGGATCATCACACTGCAAAAATGATAAGTGTAGTGAATGCTTGTAAATGTAAACTTGAGTTGTAGAAATTTCACCTCGCAAGAAAATCTTTCTCTTATTTCCCAAACTTGAAAATTATAATGCGAAATATGGATGAAGAAAATCTGAACACTTTACCGTTCATTGCTCACCTTGAAACTCTCTAAAAAGAATTCAGTGAAAGATTCAGAGACTTCTCTATACAGGAACCAGTAGTGACCTTTTTTTTTAACCCTTTTGCCATGATTGATGTTATTGAGATGACTCCTTGTATATCAAGAAGCTTACAAATTGAAGATACAGAAGCTCTTGAAATGGAAATAATAAAATTACAAAATTACATCATTCTAAAATCTCATTGCAGTGAAGCTAAATTTTGAAGCTTGACAGATAAAAACTCTTATCCATTGTTGAGAAAGTGTGCCTTAAAACTCCACTCCTACTGTGCATCAACTTACACATGTGGATTAGTGTTTTCAACCATGAAGCATCTTAAGTCAAAATAGAGATCAAGATTAACCAATTTTCATCTTGATAACTACTTAGGTACAGCAATCTCCAGTTAATATTCCTGACTACACCAAGTTGGCCGACAATATGCAATGCAAAGTTTCATATTAATGATTAAGGTACTTAAATAAAGTTCACAATTTGAAGAGTTTTGATGTTCATACCAATTTCAATTGTTTATTATTCCATTAATAGCTTCATAAAGAAGTTTTTAACAATAAGCCCACATTGAAACATGCCTCAAAATTTGAGGCTCAAATATTTAAAACTGAAGAATGATAATATTATAGTTTGGGTTTGGTTTATTACATTTAAAATATGTATATTCTCAACTTGTCACTAATAAATACATAATAAAAAGTGAAAATTTAAATCTAAAAATCAAAATTTTTCTTGGCACCCCCAGAGTAAAACACATTTTGGAAAATAGCTCTTGATGCTTAAAAGGTTGCCGACCCCTGCCATAAAGGAATAACATGTTAGGTATATATGTATATGTAATTATAATTTTATATTGTAAAAATAAAGTATGCCCTAAAGAGTTTAGTCTAATAAATCTTTTAACATCCAGCAATACAGCTAAACAGCTTTTAAAATTTTAGAAATATGTGTCCCGAGGTACAAAGGCAAATGACCCAAGGTACAAAGCTATTTATAAAGCTACGCAAAAAAAACTATTCAAGTAAATAAGTCATTTTTTTATGTCTAAATAAAAGGGAAACATACTCTATTTTTTAGTGGTAAGTGTATTAGATACAGTAAATGGCAATACTCACCAGGTTGATGTGTCATGTAGTGGACCCAGCCTTGACTCTGTTGAACACCGATAGCCTCGCCACTCTGTTTCTGACATAAGATGGGTTTTAGGTACAAGCTTCACCAGTTCTTTTGGTAGGACCACGTGCCTGTCAACAACAATAATATCACTATAGGGCGACCGGCAAACATTGTGTTAGCCAATTTACTCAATTCACAACGTTTTACACAATATTTTTTCAAGGTTTTTACCAACTTAGTAACACTTGATCGGGTATGGCTAGCGAGTGTTAAAAAACATGTGTTTTTTTGTTTCAAAATAATTTAAAATTTGTAGTCTTATGTGTGAATCAAAGATTTTCAACTATGAATCAAATACAAATCTTTACTTACTAAGTTACATTAAATTAATATTTCAAACTGAAAATGTTTTGAATTGAATCCAAATTGAATATTTATAATAATTAGGTTTTGAATTTTAATTTAATATTTTGTACTGAAAATGTTATGAATCTTAACAGAATATTTTATCATGAAATGTTATTAAATCTAAATCGAATATTTGGCTAAATTAGATATATTTTTAATTGATTTTAATGAAAAATTAGATCAGTAAAACGTGTTCGAATAATTATTAGATTAAGTATTACAAGATTCACAAGTCAAATAAGTGATATATGTACAGTCGAACTTGGTTATGTCGGCCTTAGCTATTCCGTCAACTCGGTTGTAGCATCATTTTTTCAGCAGTCTAGTCTAACTGCCATCTATTAATCTATTAACGTTATAAAAACCTCTGTTTTAGCATCCCTACTACTCAGTTATAGGGTTAAATGTACGCACATGTAAAAAAAACTGAAAAAATTGCCATTTCTTGCAAAGGTCTATTTTATAGCAAGCTGGGAGTGTACTGGTCATACAGTGTGCTGGTCTAATAATAGACTGAATGGCAAAACAAAGTCAGGGAGAGGGTTGCAGGAATCTTGGGCGCTTCAAGGCCAGAGAGGGCTAACCCTCCTTCATTGTCACTGAGCTGACTGGAACTGTCTCATGTGCGCGTCTAAGCTCAAAGCCAAGGTGTTTTTTCATATTTTTTAAGATCAACATTAGTTTTGGTAGTCATTGTGTAGTCATTATATGTAGACCTACATTGTTTATAATCATGGCAAGTTGTAGAACAAAAAGAAAAGTTCTGTCTATTAAAGAGCAAGTACATGGACGGGAAAAGGCTGATGTATGCCATGAGTTTGGATTAGTGAATTCTACCGTAAATGTCCATTACACGCTATTAAAAGTGTTCCGATGGTACCTCTTTTATAACGTCAACATTTGTTTAGCCCCTTCGATGACACTATAACCAAGTTCGACTGTAGGTACTAACTTAAAAAAATTAAAAAATTCAAATGTTTGAGTTTTAGATTCAAATTTTAAATTAAATTTGAACCTGGGCTGTATTTAAACTGAAAATTTTTGAAAATTCGTCAGGACTTAAAAATTATTATTTACAAAACTGATTGGTTTATTTTTTCTTGCTCAAATTTGTAGCTTACAAGAAAATACTATAAATATTAGTTTATAAAAATTCCACTATAACATTTGTAGACATTAACTGTAAAATTTGAATTAAGAATCAACCAGCTGTCCTCTAGACCTTTTTAGTTAGTTTAGATGAAATTCAAATGTAACAAAATTCTACCATAACTATATCAAAATCTCAGTAAAAACCTGAAATACCGGTACATAAAAGGTTGGTTTTATAAAAAGAGAAAGGTTCCCTCGCAGTGTGGTTGTGAGCTATTACTAACTTCATGAGATCAGGAGGAAAGAAACTAAATACATAGTTGGGTCAAGTCTATGGAAACTAGCATACAGACTTTCTTTTGCTTTCATCTTAAAATAGACATTTTCTAACAGCTCCTAAGATTTGTGAAATAAAGTCACAGTATTGGGAGTGTTGCGGAAGGACACTTTTTAGCTGTTTTTTTTTATTATTAAAGCAAAACTATTTAACTTGGAAATTAAAAAACAGGCTCAGCATGAAGCACATAGATGACACTTTTTCTCAGCATAGTGGCAACATTTTTTATTGTATTAAAAAAACAATCTTGTGTTACAAAAGGACAAAGTTATTACCAGTTTTTTTTTTAATTAAAACAAGTAGGCCTAAATGTAACGTTACGGAAGGACGTAACAGAAGGACAATTTTGTCCCACTTGTAATTAGATGATAAGTTCACATTAGTTTGTGGCAGTAATTGCTGTCTATACATATGAGACTGTCAAAATGTGAAAATACATTATAGAGATTTTTAATGCACACTTTCTAAGCATAGAGACTATATCAGCACGACTTAAAATTTGGGCAGTTCCGTCTCATTTGACCTTGGCATCAGTAGTGAGTAGTCGGCTACCTGTGTTCTTGTTTGTATTGCTTGTGGTTATTAAAGCTAGTTTTCATGCTGTGATTAAAAATGTCTAAACTAGTGTCAAAGAAACGGTTGTATAGTGATGAATATATAAATATGGTTTTACTTTTATTGAGAAAAATGGAATCCAGTTACCGCAGTGTACTGTTTGCCATTGCATTCTTAGCAATAATACAATGTAACCTTTGTGACTAGACAGCCACTTATCAACAACACATCCTGTGCTGAAAGATAAACCTAGAGATTCTTTTACTGTTCATCTGGAAAATAAAAGGGTTGTTGAATCTTTGTGCAAACTCTCTCTCTCTCTCTCTCTCTCTCTCTCTCTCTTGATTGCTAAAGAGAAGAAACCACAAATGATTGGTGAGTCACTCATAAAACCACACATGATTGGTGGGTCACTCATAAAACCACACATGATTGGTGAGTCACTCATAAAACCACACATGATTGGTGAGTCACTCATAAAACCATGTCTACTTACTGTATCCACAATTGTTCTTGGCAATGAAAGCCATAAAAAATTAGAAAAAATATCACTCTCAAAAGACACAGTGAAGAGTAAGATAGATGAAATGGCGCAGGTGATTGAAAAATTGAATTCATCTCCTTTTTTTTTCTGTGCAGTGAGATGAATCAACAGATGTATCCAAAGATGCCAGTTAATATTTTACTGTCAGTTTGTTGAGTACAAACGATTAATGGAAGAAGTTCTCTTCTCCGACGTTATAAGAACATATCAAAGGGGTTTGATGTTTTTTCCATTCTCTGTGACTTTTAACAGAGGATGGTCTTCCCCGGAACAAAATTGTAGGGATTTGTACAGACGGCGCATCTGCTTTGATTGGCTCAAGTTCTGGATTTATAAAATTGGCAAAGGAAAAATAATCCAAAACCTTTAGGGTCTCAATAGATCATCCACAAACAAGCTTTGGCTTTCAAAACCTTGTTAGAGCATCTCAATTGTGCTTTACAGTTTGCATTTAAAGTTGTCAAATCTGTGAAACGAGTGCTTTGAAAACTGGAATTGTTGAGGTTCTTTGTAATGATGGCTCTCAAAGGGTAATATGTTAAGTAGGTTGTATGAGTTGAAGTCAGAAGTTGAAATATTTCTTTTGGGTCAAGAGAATGATGACCTTTAAAACTCATTTACCGATGATACATTTATTTTGGCTCTGTCCTTTCCCTCCAATTTTTTTGAGTCCTTGAATAATCTTACTCTGCAGTTACAAGGGAAAAACACCAACATTATGACATCATATGATGCTATTAAATGTTTTTTGGAGAAGATTAAATTGTGTAAGAGTCGTATTCAGGGTCCTACTCCCAACTATTCATCATTTCCTCGTCTCTATGATTTTTTTCTCTATCGATATTGATAAATTTCCAGATTTCAACCAGGAAGAAGCTATGGAACTCAAGTGTGACTCTGATGCCAAGAGAAATTCCAAGCAATGGACCTTGAACAGTTCTCCCCTCCCCCTCAATATCAACCCAATCGTCCCTTAACACACTATTTGATGACCTAATGTATATATGTTACAACAGGTGCTAGTTGCTACCTCTACAATTCACCCCCACAAAATGTTCATCTCTAATCATGAGATAAGGTAATATATATATCTTCAGCACTTTTGTGTTGTTTGTTTGTTTTAAATTTAGCTTACAACCATTTATATTCTTAGTCATGAATTAGTAAATTGTAATCTCAGATAAATAATAAGAAAAAATCAAGCACACAACTAATAGAGTGTAATATGTATCAATCATCAAATGAGTATGGGAAGGGGGAAAAAGATCAAAACAGCAACTTTCGTTTATTTGAAAAGATAGGTAGCAACAAACT
This sequence comes from Timema bartmani, assembly GCA_902151455.1. Classification (NCBI taxonomy): domain Eukaryota; kingdom Metazoa; phylum Arthropoda; class Insecta; order Phasmatodea; family Timematidae; genus Timema; species Timema bartmani. The sequence continues at coordinate 6,363 of CABFWB010008504.1, forward strand.
AACCCTGCTTCAGCCTCGCATAAAATATTCTCCTTGTCTGTGTTGTTAATATCGTTGGAGATTTTAATTTATTTGTGAATTGAATGGTATAGCAAGGTTAGCAGAAGATCAATTCACAAATAAATTAAATCTCAAATAATATTCACAAAGTAAACAATTTGACTTTGTAGTATGGTAAGTTATAAGATGACCTGAAATTGTAAGATATCATTCGGATCAAACATATTGTTAATTTAGTCTGTTTACATTTAGACATGTGTAGGTTTTATTAAGTTGTCTAAATATTGTAAAAATAAAATAAATATTATTCGGGGATAACTTACAAGGGGGATTATTTTTTTTCGTATTATTATAAATTAATGTTAATGTTTTCTAGCACTAATACACACAACACAGGCAAATTTCTGGTTAAGCCCGATAACAAAACAAATATTGTGAAAAATTCTCAATCATAAAAAACTCATCTAATTTACCCGATAATGTTCCACCATATTGTGTAGTATTGTGCAGAACATGTTAATTTAATTTATTGAGTAGATGTTCATTCACATAAACCTGTTGATTTGTCGGCGATTTAACGTATTCATTAATACGCATTAACCGTTTACAAGTCCCAGAGTTTTCCTTTAGTGTAACAACCCTATTTCTTGTAAATGAGTATCTATTGTTTTATTATCTTGATTAACAACCAGAAGTAGATTGTCATTTATCTCAACTGTGCATGAACACATCATCAAACACCACAATGGTGACAATTGTGCATGAACACATCATCAAACACCATAATGGTGACAAATTGTGCATGAACACATCATCAAACACCATAATGGTGCAGAAATTATGTTGGAGTGTGACTGATAATATTATTTTGGTGAGCAATGTTTTTTTAAAAAAAAGAGCATACCTAACCTTTCATGCGTGAATTAATAAAAATGTCTATCAACTATTGTTTTTAGAATATTTTTGCTAGCCTAGAAGGAAGTGAATGATTAAGACAGTCTAATAGAATAGGAATAGATATAGGATCATGCTTCAAAATAGCAATAAGATGTTTCCTAAGAAAATGGTGAATGATTTTGAATTATTTCCCCGATATTTGTTTTGTTATATTCTGAAATTTAGTTATGTTGGGTGTGAAAGTGCTAGAAAACAAAGTTTCTCATAATTTGATAGATTGGCGCACACTATGACTTAGCTATATTATAGTGACAATGGATTCGCCATTTCCTTGCGAGTATAATGAGTGTAGATCTAGATTTATTAATATTTTAATGATTTTGTATCGAATGCATTAACCTATTAGATAAGATGATTACACACCATTCCCAAGTAGGCCTAACTTATAATGTCCTGATAGGTCCCCTTAGTTATTTTGTCATCATGTGGATGGACAGATACAAGAAAACTCAGATTTTCGCTTTCAAGGCCACATTAAACAATAGCCCTATTAGGTGAATATTTTCTTATATATATTTAGAAAACTTTATTTCTAAAATTTGACTATTTTTCCGTTTGCAAAAATGTTTAAGTAAATAATATTTTGTAAATTAAAAATAAAAACGAGCTTAATTGGAATGAAGTGCACCATTCTTTTAATTTATAAGCCTAAAAAATATGTCAGTGCCTACTTAGTTTGAGAGTGATTTCCTTCTTGTGTGTATTAAAAATAAGAAAACCTTGTATAAGCCTATGCGACAAAACTATTAGCTTTCGTAAGAAGCGTATTATTTCCAGTTATTTCTCCACCACTAAACATATATAATGATCTAACTAGCTGAAAAATATATTTTCAACATTCTTAACTAAATTTATGTTCATTTTCAGTGTGTTGTTTTGGGGACAAGTATCCACAAGTAACTAGGCTCAATAGAAATACACTTACCTATATTCATATTTATCATCGTAGTATTTATCGGAGTAGTAAATGTTTTTGTGCGACATTTTTTGGATTCTACTAAGTTATACAATTATTCATATGTATGAAAACTAATTAAATTGTTTAATATGGTTTGTTTAAACAATTTGCGCTAAAAATAATTAAGTATTTGAATACCAGAATAACCAACGTCAACCATTACACAAATATTATATATAAACTTTTTAAAGTCCTATGAATCTTATTAATAAGCACCATTGAAATTGTAAGGAAATATTTAAACTGAAAAATAATATTATAAATGCAGAACAAATAAGAGTTTTCAATTAAAATGCGTTCCTCTACACTGTTGTTGGTAAAACTAACTTCCCATAGTTCTTTGCAAATACACAGGATTTAAAAAAATTAAAACCGTTACATACATATAATTCTAAAAATTTCAATATAAAATGTCTGTATTATGTAAATTCAAAACTTAAATTAACGATGTGGAGTATTGTTTGAAGATAAATGTAAAAGGAATAAAACAGAGTACTAAAAGTAAGCAAAATAGTAATTATACAAGAACTAAATTGTTAAAATGGAAATTCGGCACTTTGAACTCAAAACAAATAAAACTAAAATCGCTTGTTCCGCTGCAACTGATATAGAACAATTAAAAATTATAAGATAGAAATAATCTATATATTCACTAATAAGTAATAAGATATTATCGCAATATAAACAAAATTTAAACAAGCTAATACACTTTACCTGTTACTTTTTAATTTAGTATTGGAGTATATTGTTATTAGGGCAATGCGAGAAAGGAAAAAAGGCTTGACAGTTGACACTAAACTGTAATTATGCAGATGATTTAATTTGTTAAGTATAATAGAAAGAAAGCTTTAGTTTGTAGGGCCCTATGAATTTAAATATTTATGAACAATTTTAACTAGTAATAAAAATAATTATTGTTGTTAAACTTTACTAAAAGAGATTTAAGCAAATAAAATATTATAATATTTGGTATAAAAAGGGATGAAGATAATGAAAAGAAGATAAAGTTATAAGTTGAATGACCAGTACTTTTGGCCAGATATTGTTAAGTTAGTCAAATCTCGCCAGATAGGTATTGTGGGTGGGGCATGCAGTAATAATGGAAAAACCAAGAACTGCGTCCAAAGTCATTATCATTGTTGAGCTATTTACAGTTAAAATACCAGAATTTACTTAACCATTGTTCATTTCTTTATACATAGGGTAAGCCCATTAAAATGTATACAACTCAGTATTGAATCTTAAAATAATAACTACTTACCTAAACACTGCTGCATCAAGGGGGAGCAAAGGGGGCAATTGCCCTGAGCCTCACATTCCAGGGGTTCATAATTATTCAAAAATTATTAAATTCATTTACAGTTATTATTCTAAGTGTCTCCTCAAATAGTGTACAGATAATTAATATCAATAAGTATTCACTTAGTGATAGGATTCCATTCCAGATTCCTGAAAACCCTAACTTTATGTAATTTAATATTTACATTATTCGAGTAATGTGCTGCAGTACAATATAATACGCCATCATTGTGCTACCGCTGTCGGTCCACAGACTAACTAACAGTGCAATGGTACAGATAGGAATGTACTTATGTAACTTAATTTGTTTGTATTTAATAAAGTACAATCATTTAATGAGTTGATCAAAATTCAATAAAATATTAAATTGTTAAGTACTTAACCTAAGTACCACGTATCAATATATTATCACGACTTAATGCTAAAACTGAAAAACTGCCGCCTAAAGGGAGGGGGGCTCCGATTTTTTCGCCCCGGGCCTCACATTTTCTTAAAACGGCCCTGTACCTAAACTTAAAACGAGTAAATACGAGATCAAAGACACTTGCAAACCGCTACTAAACGCATAAAAAATCACACACGCAACTGCCTCTATAGAACATGGTGACTGATGGCTCAACAACTTCATATGCCTCAGTATTATTAAAGAACTAAATAATATTCAACACTCCCACTTATTTATATCTGTCTCTCAAACCAACAATACTTCGAAAATAGTTAAATTGATGCTCTGGCAGAGGCTTTGTGAAAATATCTGCTAGTTGATCTTTGGATTCAATATACATCATATCAATATCACCGCGCTCATAGACCTCAAGTACAAAGTGGGAATTAGCATCAGTAATTGACTTAGTTGTTTGATGGTATTCAGGATGTATCGTTAATTTAATAGCTGATTAGTTATCTACGTAGGTACATGGGAACCTTGTCACATTTAACCCCAATTCTAAAATAATTTGACGTAACCATATTGCGTCCTTTGTTCCGTTAGACACTGCAATGTATTCAGTCATTGAAAGGGCGACCACTCCTTTCTCAAAGGACCTAGAGATAGCACTCCCATTCAACAAGAATACAAATCCACTAATTGATTTTCGCGTATCTACATTACCAGCATGATCTTCATATGAAAAACCTCTCAACTTATCGTTACTCACACTAGTAAACAATCCCATTATCTACTGTGTCAGAATATAGTAATTCGCGCCTAAATACCCAGGCTGTACATTGTAGCAATCTGGTGGTAATCTTGTTAACTAATATAAATCAAGTGGGTCTTGTTTTGTAAATAACCTCTGTTTTGTTTATTGTTGTAAAAAATGAAGAATTATCACAAACAATAATTCTACTTAAATACACTGTTAAAAGGTTATGGGCCCAGGAATAGTTCCTAATGCGTTGTTGGTTCTCTAAGGAAAAAAACGAACCAGTCCCGTAGTATTCGAGCTATCCATACCGCCGGGGCTGTTAACGTCGCAAGAAAGTTGTTTTTCATGAGCACATTAAGTTTAGTGTCACAATATTTGAGTGAACATTCTCACGGAAAAATTCATGTTTATCAGTTAAACGAAAAAGTGAAGTTTCAAGTAATTGTACTCAAGTAAGTTTATTTACTTAATAGAGTCCGTTTCTGTAAGAATAGACCTTGATCTTAACCTTGAACTTTAGTCAAAATGTTGGAAAAGATTGTTATATCAAGTGTTAATAAGTTTAATGGTAGTAACTACCAGCAGTGGAAGTTCCAATTTACTTGCGCTCGACGCGCCAAAGGTATTTTCAAAATCACAAAAGGTGAGGAAGCTATGCCTACTGAAAATGCAAATAAGGCAATCGATCCATGGCAGCAAAGGGACGCCGTAGCTATGTTTACCCTTACCTCAGCTATGGAGCTCAGTCAGATTGCCTTGATTGAAAATTGTAAATCATCCTATGAAATTCAAAGCAAACTAGATTATATTTACGAGCACAGATCAGAAACAAATAAAATGATAGTACATGAGCGTTTCTATCATTATTTATGGAGCTCGGCTGATTCAGTGGCGCAGCACTTCGCCATAGGGAAAGCTCTTGCCCGACAAATAAAATAGGTCGGAGATTCAGTCAGCGATCTAGCTATCATGACCAAGATTTTGAGTAGTCTACCTCTGAAATATAAGAGTTTAAGACAGGCCTGGCTTTCCATGAGTGAGGACAAACAAACCATTGCCAGTTTAACACCACGTCTGATTGATGAAGAGGCGAGCCTGACTAAGGGGGAAGAGCAAGAAACTGCATTAGCTTCAATAGCTAACCGAGAAACTAGATATTGTTGAGGAAGCAAATACATGTATTTCTTTTTATGGTGAGAATACTTAGACCATGGATAGTGGGGCTTCCAGCCATATGACATGGCACAGAGACTACTTTGACAAGTTTGAAGAGGTTAGTAATGGTTCTTCTGTGCGTCTTGGTGACAACCACAAGCTTTTTTGTCCAAGGTGATGTGATGATTCGGAAGTTGCTGAATGGTCAGTGGTATGACTCGGTCATTAGAGACGTCCTATTTGTTACAGACCTGAAAAAGAACCTTATGTCTGAAGGAAAAATCACCAAGCTAGGAATGAAAATTGTTAAATCAGACAATTTTGTTGAAGTTTTTGAAAAAGGAAAGTTGGTCGCTTGTGGTGAACACCAGCCAAATAACCTGTATGAAATTCTTTTTTAGACTCTAACCTCAAATGAAGCAATTTCTGTCATTCAGATTAGTTTGAAGCACGAACGCCTCAGCCACATCAATGTTAGAGCTTTGAAGGAGTTAGTCTCAAAAGGCTTAACTTAGGGTGTAGATCTGAGTGATGTAAACAATTTATTTCGCCCTGGCTGAGCATATGGAAAGAGCCACAAGCTCCCGTTTAAAAACCCAACCCACCAGAAGATGAAGGTTGGTGAGTTAATATACAGTGATCTTGGTGTCATACCAGTCGAGTCTGTAGGAGGAGCTAAGTATTTTGTTACTTTCAAAGATGACTACTCTGGCTATAAAGTAGTATCTTTCATTAAACATAAAAGTGATAAATTACAGTGTTTTAACGATTTTTGTAAGATTGTAGAAACAAAATACAAGCGACGTGTGCAAATACTTCATATAGACAATGGTACAAAGTACGTAAATGTGGAATTTCATAATTTTCTTGCCTCAAAAGGGATCATTGCTGAGAGAAAAGCGCCATACACACCCGAACAAAACTCTCGCTCAAAGAGAGATATGCGTACAATTGTAGAGAGTTCCCGGGCGATGCTTTGCAGCAGTTACCTCCCTCAAGAGCTTTGAGTGGAAGCTGTAAATTGTGCTGTATACATATTAAACCGTACGCCTACAAAGCAGGCACATAACTCCACACCCCTGGAACTCTGGACCGGTAAAAAGCCTCAGCTGTTGCATGTAAGGACGTTTGGATGTGAAGACTATATGCTGGTATAAAACGGAAGAAAGAAATTGGATAATAAATCCAAGAAGATGATACTTGTTGAATATGATGGAAATTCTACCAACTACCGGCTGTACGATCCTGATACTAAGAAAATTAGAATATCAAGAAATGTTCTCTTCTATGAAGCACAACAAGGCTTAAAAAACATTCCACTACGTGCCCACGAAAATTGACTGTGATGAAGAAGATGAAGTTGAGAACCAAGAAGACTACGAGACTAAGAAGACATCCCCAGAGCCAGAGCCGGGTGAGCCACCGGAATAAATTCTTCAAAAGGATGAATCACACAGGATGTCTAGTCCTACTCATAGCCTCAGACCTCGTAGTGTTTTAAAACCACCAGCAAGATTCACTGAGAATCTTCTCTGCGTTGAGGAAGATACTCCTAGTACCTATTCTGAAGTTATTACATGCCCGGAAACTGCTATGAAATAGGAAGTTGACGCCTTAGAGAAAAATGAAACATGGACAATGGTATCAATTCCTGAAGGGAAGAAACCCATCGGCTCAAAATGGGTCTTTAAAATTAAAAGAAATTCTTCGGGTTAGATTACGAGATAAAATGCACATTTGAGTGCAAAAGGGTACACACAAAAGTTGGGAATAGACTACAATGAAACATTTTTCCCCACAACTCGCTATGATTCGATTAGGGTGCTCCTCTCTATTGCAGTTAGATTTGACTATGAACTAACCCAATTTGATATCAAGACCGCATTCCTTAGAAAAGGAGATATACACGAGTCCTCCAGAAGGGATACAGGTGGATTCAAATGTTGTTTGTAAACTCAATAAGAATCTTAACGGTCTGAAGCAATCATCCCGATGTTGGAACCGTAAGTTCGACCAATTCATAAAGAATTTTGGCTTCAGGCAATTTAATGGGGATAAGAGTATCTACAAAGCCGATGTTAAGGGGAATCGTGTCTTTCTAATCCTTTTTGTCGACGATGGTCTTATAATGAGACCGAATAAAACATCATGCAACGTTGTAATCGATGAGTTTCAGAAGGGTTTTGAGATCACGACATCATCAGTAGAATTCTTTGTGGGGATACAGATATGCTACAACAGAGAAGATGGCCCACTTTTCATTGGACAATCAACCTATATACACCAAAATTCCAAAAGATTCAATCTTCAGGACGCTAATCTTTGTAGCGTGCCTGCAGATTCCAGTATTCGCCTACAAGTCGCATTATAAGACCAATCAATGAAGCATGTACCATACAGGGAAGAATTTGGCGCATTCATATTTATTTGCATGGTCAGTTGCTCTGATATAGCTTTTTCTGTGGGGCAGGTCAGCAAATATTGCAACAACTTTGACAAAAACCACTGGAAAAGTGCCAAGAAAATGATCAAATATCTCAAAGCTACAGCCAACTATGGAGTGATGTATCTAAAGTCCGAAGACCCAAAAACGATTGTGGGATATTCAGACTCTGATTATGCCGGAGAACTTGATACAAGACGATCTACAACGGGCTACATATTTAAGATCTCGGATAGTCCTATTATTTGGAGCAGTACTAGGCAGCAAACACCGAGGCTGAATATATATCAGTCTCAGCAGCATTTAAAGAATCTATGTGATTTTAGAACTATGTTCATGGACATCTTTGAAGAAGCCGCTGCACCAACGGGGATCTTTGTTGACAATCAAAGTGCCATAAAACTTGAGAAGAATCCTGAATACCACAAGCGTACTAAACACATAGACCTTCGCTACAACTACAATTGGGAGCGATTTGAACTTGGGGACATCGAGCTGCGATACACTGCATCAAAGGATCAACTTGCTGATCTCCTTACGAAGCCATTGCCTCGTGAGGTTTTTCAACGACTATGTGCCGATTTGGTAACCGAGTTTTCTGGAAGTGGTGAATTAATTTGGTTTATTTGGGTGCTCAGTATGTTGGCTCATATATATATATATATATATTGTTTTAACGATGCCACTATGACATTAGAAACATTTTTGCGAACGCTCATTAAGGGAGTGTGTCAGAATATAGTAATTCGCGCCTAAATACCCAGGCTGTACATTGTAGCAATCTGGTGATAATCTTGTTAACTAATCTAAATCAAGTGGGTCTTGTTTTGTAAATAATCTCTGTTTGGTTTATTGTTGTAAGAAATGAAGAACTATCACAAATAATAATTCTACTTAAATACACTTTTAAAATACTGTTCTTTTAAATAAAGGAGTATCTTCTTAACCGCTTGCAAGTGATCATGCCCACAGTTAGTTAAAAATTGATTGGCTTGATTAACAGTGAATTAATTGTCATAACGACTAAATTTTGTAGTGGAAAATAGAGAGAACATCTATTCTCCATATATGGCACATTTTGAAATATTTTATTTCATCTTCGTCTCTCGTGCTCTACCATTGGCTCAGGTTTAAGCCAGGTATGGCTGGAACAGTTTACGGCTTCGCAACTTCCATGTAGAATCTTCATTGTATTTTCTGGATGCATGCACTTTGACCAATTTTTATTGTTTTTATTGATTTTGCTTGAATTAAAGGTCAATGAACTGATTATCATTACCAATCGTGATTTGAATTCACTGGTCCAAATTTTGAAGAGCTTCATCAAATTCTTCTTGAGAAGCTGACAACAGTAGGCCAACATCAACGTAGAGCTAAGTACGAGTATACAGTTGCTCATTTGGCCTTTCCAGAAAATACGCGATGCTCGTTTCATTTTGCCGGAAATAATTAAGAATTTCACGAATTATATGTGCCATAAAATAGGTAATTCCTTGAGTCCATACACGCTTCTTTGAAGTCTGCAGACTGTGTCAGTCTGGGCTATGTCTTAAAATCCGGGGAGGTGTTGAAAATAGATTTCTTCTTTTAATTCACCACTGAGAAAAACCAGTTCTCACATCGATTGGGAAATTTATTTATCTTCTCCCGCTATAATGGCAAAAGTGTTCTAATTGATTAATACCAAATTATAGGCGCAAAAGTCTCTAAATAATCAATACCTGTTAGCCACAAGCCTTATATCGAAAAAACCCCTTCAATTTGATTTCACATTGAACACTCATTAACAACCGATTGCGTCGTTCCTTTATAAGAGTTTCATAAGTTCCCACAATTCATTTTGCTTAGGCCCGCGCATCTCATAACTCATTGCGATTAATACTTTTTTTTAACTTAATCACTTGAGACAGCCTCTTCAAAAATAGTGGGCACAGTATCCACTACTAGAACAGATTCATCGTAGCGTCTTGGTCTTCGCTGTAGGTCTCTATCACTAAGCTGTATTCCTGGTGCTAATGGAATCGCTTACTGTTGTGGCTCCACTCCTTATTTGCTTGCTGCTGAACTACTGGTAGTGGATCTAATGCTGCATCTAAGTCTGATTGACATCGATAATCAAGGTCAAGTCCCACCTGAACTACTGGTAGTGGGGTTGCATCAGCTTCTGGATATAGTTTATCTTCATAACCAAATCAAATTCCACCTGATTTTCTGAAAACCTTGCTCTTCAAGTTCAGCTCTCACTGCTTTCTCGTCAAGGATTACCTTACATCTGACATGTTTTTTTATTTAATGTTTGAAAAATATTCTTCAATCACCAATGTGCTTGAAAGAAATTTTTCCCCACATTCCAAAGACCTAACATGAATGCAAGACGTGCACTAGTCCATTATATGGTGGTTGAAAGTCTACATTTTTCCGTTTTTCGTCCTATGGTTAAGAATCAAATAGCCAAAGCTATTATAGATGTTTTAGTACGGATTTAGCCGCAACTAGATATCACATTCAGATAACTGAAAAATGACACCTGGACACGGAAATCGAACCCGGGATCTTTGGCTTAGAGCGCCAATGATCTTTTTTAAAGTGGTAGGGAACATATATTATAAGTACAAGAAAAAGATTAAGTAACATAAATAAATTTAATATAACAAACAAATAATAAGATATAGAATTACATCAGATAAACAAGATTTTATGTTGAATGGTTGACAGTTATAAAGGTTGAAAATGTTCGATCGGACCACCTGGTGGCGATACAGAGTAAAAAGGAAAACATCAGAGTAGAACAAGTGGTTAGATTTAATAACTCCAGAAATACATGTACTGACTGTTGCTAGGGAGAACAAGTGTCTAAGTCAACACAGCCACGGTAAAATGGGCAGTTACGTTGAGAGAATACATTCTAAACAGTATTGCCGGGCTGTCGCTGGACTAAAACTAGAAAGGCCTGATCATGAATACTAGTGAACCAATTTCTAATAGATACATACTTATAAATCCTATATTTTTAGAGTTACTAAGGCGACTATCCGTTAAACTAGCTAGCTTGTATTAAACTTCAAGGAGGGTCACATATACCTACGGAGAAATATCCTGTAAGAGAATCTTATATATTTCATGTATATACTGCAGATGGCTAACAATCAGGCATCAACAGAAAATTGTACTATGGCCGGTCCTTTCCTAATGAGTACTGCCAGAGCAATCAATAGTACATATGACTACCCACACCCTGGGG